>JAOTAX010000007.1:21883685-21924074 GCA_025629825.1 Erythroxylum guanchezii
ATCTCATAAAGTTGGACTAACATTAATTGCAATTTTGGTTTTTAAATAAATTATCGGTTAAGTTACGCCATTTGATCTAGATAAAGATAATAAAGTGACCTAATAAATGATCTAGATTAATGGGTCAAAGTCCAGGTGGAAAATAGGTCCCGATTAGTGTAGACCGGGTCTATATCGGCCTTGTGATGGGGAAGCCCGATATGGAAGCTATATAAAGGTTAAGTTCTTCTGCAGTTACTCAAGAAGAGCTTCACAAGCATAAGGTTCTCTGACCCGTTAAGAGAGCTCATGAATTGAGGAAACTGTAGAAAGGCCTAGCCCATGAGTTAGTGAGCACTTTCCACTAAAGGTCCTGAGAGATTCGAAGACGTTTGAAGCTCAGAATCGGCATCGGAATCAGAGATGGAACCGAAATCCAGATATTCCGCATTACCTTCGTTTTTAATCCTTTCATGTAGATCTGGGGTACGTAATAAGGCTCCCACTACGTACTAACAAATATTTCTAATCACCTCTACTTGATCCATTCTATCTATCAAAGCACATATATTGGAAAGCATCTCATAATGCCCTGGATTTTCTGGTCTAACAGTAATGAGACGTTCAATAACTTCCAACTAAAAGATCAAAATTCTTATGTATTTTGCAAGCCCAAGCATAGCATTCTAGATAACAGGTATATGTTGAGTAAAGAATTGATTTTTTTGAAAAGAAATTAGGTATTTTATAAAGAGGATTCAGTTGCTATGATTGCAAGAAAATTCTTCGTTATGAATGTTATTGCATTGGCATAGAATGTGAGCAATTCCCTCTTTAGTAATCCCTTAGTTTTTGGTTGATTGTTATGTTATTTGCTTAGTTGCCTTTTAAACTCTTCTAAAATTGTTTGAAGGAAAGAGTTATTTCATATCATTGGGAAGATGGAAAACTGTTTTGTTTTAGAGTTGGATTTTGATTAATAAGGCAAACAATTGGCTTGTAATTGTATTGGTTCAACTCCTTAAATCTACTTCGTCATATTTAAAGGCCCTAATCTTATATAAGGAAAACTTCTATAGAGTTGGGTTACACACACCTTCACATTATGTCAATTTATATGATTATTTCTTTTAATTTCTATTTTCTACTCTATTAATCAATTGGTAGGTGTTAGTTTGAATAAGTTTAATGTTCTTTATTCTCATCAGTTTTGACTAGTTACCAAATCTTGGAAGAACTTACAAACGCTTAACTAATCAATTCTTCACTCTATACATACTGATTATCTAGATTACCATGTTTGGGGCTTACAAAATCCATAAGAATTTTGATTTTGGAGTTAAAGTTGCCAAGCATCTCATTATTTTTGAACCAAAAAATCTAGGTCATTATGTGATGTTTTCCAACATATATACTTTGGCAGGTAGAATGGATCCACTAGACATGATTAGAAACATTATGATACGAAAACATTTAAAGAATCAAGCTGGGTATAACACAATGGAAATTGACTAAAAGACCTATTTTTTTATAAGAAAACATCATTTGCTAGACTAGTTAAATGAAGGATTCGTCAAAGAGATACGAAGTAGTGGATGAGGCATCATTAATTACCTCCAAATTTAGAAGAACATGTTAGTCATTTTGCTCAGTACAAACGGTTAACTATAAGGGGTATAGAGAAATAAAGGGAAAGCGACAGAGAAGAGGAGAGAAAATTTTTTTCATTTTTTAGAATTTAATTATCATATAATATACATATTTAATAGATGATGCTTTGATGCTTTATTGCTCTTTTATTATCTGGGTATTGATACTTTTTCTACAGATAAAGAGATGATACGTTATATTTTAGTTTTAAAATATATTTTATTTTTAAAAGTCGGGTTATATTTTATATTTTATTTATTTATTATTTATGTATTTATTGTAATTTTATTTACATAATTATTTAGCCTGCATTTTACTTATTTACTCTTTAACCTGCATAACTCTTTTATTGTTACAACTGCATGTAGTTCTACCGGAAACATCCTCTCTACTATTTAGGGTTAAGGCCGTGTACTATCAGACCTCTCTGGACCCCGCTTTATTACAGGACTTCGGAATGGGTGTGATGATAGCGATGATGATGATGATTTAATAAAGGACATATAAAAATTGTCATGTATATTGTTTTTTGTAATAGAGGATTAACAGATAAGTTAATTTAAGGTTCAAATTTAACGATTATAAAATGTTAAAGTTCTTTTTGAACATGTCAAAATGTTCAAGTTTAATTTGAATTTTGGTGAAAACATTAGGTTTAATTAGACCCTTTTGTCAAATTAGGTGCTTTATGAAGAGGGTTAATTATGATGATTATTCGAAAATTCATTGTTTTGAATGTTATTGCCATGACATAACAAACTCCTATGCACCTATAGAATATGAGCACCTCCCTTTTAGTAATTCCTTGGTTTTTTTGTTGATTATCGTCTTATTAGTTAGTTACCTTTTGAATTCTTCTAAAATTGCTTGAAGAGAAGAGTTATTTTAGATTATTGGGACGATGGAAAACTATTTTGTTTTGGAGTTGGATTTTGATTAATAAGGCAAGCCATTAGCTTATAATTGCATTGCATTGGTTTAAATCCTCAAATTTACTTAGTCGTGTTTAAAGCCCTGATCTTATGGAAGGAAAACTTCTATGAATCTAAGTTACACACACCTCCACATTATGTCAATTTAAGGAAAACTTCTATGAATCTGAGTTACACACACCTCCACATTATGTCAATTTATTCAATTTCTCTTCTTTCAATTTTTGTTTTTCTACTCTATTAATCATTTGGTAGCAGGTATTAGTTTTAATAAGTTTAATGTTCTTTATTCTTATTAGTTTTGATTGGTTACTAGATTTTGGAAGAATGTTGAAATGGTTAATTATAAGGGGTGTTGAGAAAGAAAGGGGGAAAGAGACAAGGGACATCAGAGAGAAGAAATAAAGAGTTTTTTTTTTCATTTTTTAGACTTTAATTGCCATGTAATAGATTTAACAAGGGACAAAAAATGCCACATTTTATAGTGGAGGATTAATAGATAAGTTAATTTGAGGTTCAAATGTAATGTTCATAAAATGTTAAGATTCTCTTTAAACGTGTAAAAATGCTTAAGTTTAAATTAAATTATGGTGAAAAAGTTAAGATTCAATTTGACCCTTTTACCTACCCAATTTCTTAATCACTCTATACATATCGGCTATCCACACTACTATGCTTAGGGCTTGCAAAATACATAAGAATTTTGATCTTGGAGTTAAAGTTGATTAGCATCTTATTATTATTGAACCAAAAAATCTAGGTCATTATGTGATGCTTTCTAACATAAGTGCTTTGGCAGTTGAAATTGACTAAAAGACCTAATTGTTTATATGCTAACATCAAGTGCTATACTAGATGAATGGAGAATTCGCCAAAGAGATACAGAGGAGTGGATAAGGCACCGTCAATTACCTCTAAATTTGGAAGAATGTGCTCATTGTTTTGTTCAGTACAAACGGTTAACTATAAGGGGTGGAGAGAGAGAGATAAAGAGAGGAGAGGAAAGGAGATAAAAGAAATTAAGAGTTTTTTTTTTCATTTTTTAGAATTTATCTTCCATGTGATATACAGATTTAATAAGGAACCTATAAAAAATTTCACATATATTTTTTAATAGATTATTAACAAATAAGTTAAATTGAAATTGAAATTGAAATTTAACATTTATAAAAACAACAAAGTTCTTTTTAAACATGTCAAAACGTTTGGGTTTAAATTAAATTTTGGTGAAAATATCAGGGTTCAATTTGACTCTTTTTTCAAATTGGGTACTCTATGAAGAGGGTTGGTTATGATCATTATAAAAAAATTCTTCATTCTGAATGTTATTACTATGGCATAACAAAATCTTATACACACATAGACTACGAGCACCTCCTTTTTAGTAATCCTTTGGTTTTTTGTTGATTTTTGTGTTGTTTGCTTAGTTATCTTTTGAACTCCTTTGAAATTTCTTGAAGAGAAGAGTTATTTTAGATTATTAGGAAGATGAAAACTTGTTTTGTTTGAGTTGGATTTCGATTAATAAGGCAGACAATTGGCTTGAATTGCATCGCATTGGTTCAACTCGTCAAATCTACTTTGTGGTGTTTAAAGCCCTAATCTTACATAAAGAAATTTTCTATGAATCTGGGTTACACACTCCTCCACATTATGTAAATTTATACGATTGTGTTTTTTTCAATTTCTATTTTCCTTTGATCAATTGGTAGCAGGAGTTAGTTTGAATAAGTTCAATGTTATTTATTCCCACCAATTTTGACTAGTTACTAGATCTTGAAAGAATGTACAAATGGTTAACTATAAGGGGTGTAGAGAAAAAAAGGGAGAGAGAGAGATAAAGGATAAGAGAGAGAAGAAATATTTTTTATTTTTAGACTTTAATTTCTGTGTAAAATACAGATTTAACAAGGGACACAAAAAAAAGTGCCACATATGCTTTTTGTAACAAAGGATTAACAGATCAGTTGAGGTTCAAATTTAACGTTTATATAATGTTAAGGTTCTTTTTTAACGTGTCAAAACACTTGGGTTTTAAATTGAATTATGATGAAACATTAAGATTCAATTTGACCTTTTGCCATTAATTTATCATTCTAAAATAAATTATTGATTGAGATTTTGAGAAAATTTTATAATTCTATAATTTTTAATAGTTGAGATTTGATTATTTAAGATCATTATAGAATAAATTATAATATAATTTGCTTCCATTATCCATATAAATTGTAAATATGAGAGTATAATGTTGTTTTTAAGTTTATAATAAAGTCATTTTTATAATGTGTAATTGTTTATTGCCAAAGAAATGTAAGATACAAGAAATGATATATGCTAATTAATGTACTTGTAAATAAATTTTCATAATACGCTAGTTATACTAACATTTTTGAATTTTTTGGATAGAATGTTTCTAAGTCTCGAATTTTCTTAAGGATTCATTTATATAAGTTCATGAAATTCACTTGCATGTCTATATCATATGATTGTTGAGAAGTTACATAACTTATTCTACATTTTTTATGTCACTAATAGTTGGTTGTAGTAAGTATTCTTGCACAATTGACTTTGAAAATAATATGCATGAATGTTTTTAGAGTTCAAGTTATATGTATGTTTTTAGAATCTAAAATGTGCTTGTGTGTTTTTTAAAAGTTTAATAACATACATTTTGTAATAGTATTTGATAATTTTATTTTGATAAGAAGTTATCCATTTAATTTTGACATATGCCTTCATTTATTTTACAGATAAATGGAGGAAAGCTCAAGTACTCCTAACAATTCAACCGCTTCAAGAAGCTTTCATGATCCAGCTTGGGTTCTTGAAATGAAGAATCATACCTTTGTTTTGTATTATAACAAGCATTTGAAAGGTGGTAGAATCATCAAATTAAAGAAGCATTTAGTTGAGATCAAAGATAATATGGAGCCTTGTAAAAAAGTGAGTCATAATGTGAAATGACAAATGAAGGCTTTACTTGAAGAGTATCATCATGAGAAAGAAAGAAGGCAAAGAATGAATAATAAAACTGGTAGTGGCAGTTTCATTTGTGATGGTTAGGATGATAATGGGGATGTTGAAGGTGGTATTCTTACCTAACAAGAAGCGAATGTTGCCCCTTATGTGAGAAAAGGAAGAAGACATGTATCTAACTCTTTTGCTCTATGAACATCTCTTGGAATTCAATCTTCAATCTATAGTGCGTTATATTCTAAAGAAGGTAATAACTAAATAGTGGTATGATTCAAGTATAGCATTCAATGTTGCTCATTCTCATTGTTACCATCTTATATTGGATGTTATCGCCTCTTATAATGTAGGATATAAAGCTTCTTCTATTGATGATTATAGAGGTAAAATTATTAGCATTTTTGTTTATGAAATAAACAGTTATTAGATGAAAGAAGAATGACATGAGCTATTTATGAGTGTTCAATCGTGTGTGATTGTTGAAAAAATAAAGGACACAAGCCTATTATTAAATTTTTAGTTTATTCTATAAAAGGGACAATGTTTTTAAAGGTTATTAATACATCTGGCCTTGTTAGAAATACTGATACTCTATTTCAGATATTTAATGAAGTTGTGAATGAAGTTGAGTCAAAAAATATTGTTCAATTTATTACTAACAATGATTTTACTTACAAAGTGGCTATAAAAAGATTACAAAGTAGGTACAATTCTTTTTATTGGACTTCTTGACTTGATATTGAAAAATATAGGAGATGTTAGATATTTTTCTATCATTGATGAAACTATGCAAAAAGCAAAAAAAAAAAAAGACTAAGTTCATCTACAATCATGCATGGATCCTGAATTTAATGAGAAATGATTTCACTAATGGTAAAAATTTGAGTCGTCCTGCTATTAAAAGAATTGCAACTATTTTCTTATCACTTCAGTGTTTTGTTCAGATGAAGAAAGAGTTTAGGCAAATGTTTATAAGTGATAAGTGCACTGTATCTCAAATGCTAAGTCTAATGATGGATTGGAGGTTTTTAGAATTATACTTAAAGATCATAAATTTTAATCTGAATGTCAATTTGTCATTTGAGTTTGTGGGTTTTTTATGAAAGTACTTTTTCTGGCTGATAACGTTAAGAATACAATAATGGGTTATTTTTATAATGTCATGGATTGAGCGAAGGAAGCAATCGAGGCCAATCTAAAAAATAGGCCTTTTTTATATACGTCTTCTCTTATAGTCATCAATGAGAGATAGTAAAGGCAACTTTACGTCACGTTGTTTACAACTAGAGTATTTTTTAATCCTAATGTCTATTTCAAATTAAGTTTTACAAAGAAAGCTGAAGTTGATAGGAGAATACTATTAAATATTACAACAATTGTTGTCTTGAGATGATGCAAGATCTCTTAACCTCATAAATAAAGGTTTATAAGGATGCTTTTAGTGATTTTAGGATACTCATTGCTATTCGTCAAAGAGACAAGCTTAATCCATGTATATATTTTTCATTTTTGATATATGTTAAAAAGTAATAATCACTTTGTTTTGTTTATAATGTTACTTTTTTTGTCTTGCATTTACTTGATGGGACCAATTGGGAAGTGTATGTTTAAGAATTGCAATGGATTGTAGTTAAATTATGAGTCAATGTATGAGTACAACAGAATGTGAAAGGAATTTGAGCATATTTGAATTCATTAATTTTAAGAAAAAGAAATAGATTAGAACACAAAATATTGAACGACTTAATCTCTGTTTGATACAATTTAAAGTTTCAAGAAACGTATATTGTTATTATTATTAAACGAAATATAATTTCCAAATAATTTAATTTTAATTGTTTACTAGGTCTCTTATTAGAACAAGTAGTTCTATAGATCCAATTTACTTTAACTATATTGATCTTTTAACGAAATGAGTTTTTAAGAAATTGAGCTTGATAGATGGGAGTGATTTGAAAGATACTCTTAGATAAGAAAGTATTGACATGTCATTTGGTGCAATGAATTTGCATGATAGTGATAATAAGCTCATATAAATGATGAGGATTTTGTATCAAATGAGAATTAAGGTCAATGCAATTATGTGGATATTCGATTGAATGAAGTCTCATATTTTTCATTGCATCTTTTCTTTTAATTTTACCTAGATTTGATGCATATGTTAAATTCTATATATGAAATATAAATATAATTATACATTTTTTGTTTCAAGTTTCACTTATAGTTAGTTGTTTCTTTGGCATCAACTCTTGTTATAATACTTAGAGAGTCACGGAACTTTATTATTCTTTTTATTTGATGTTTTAATGTAATTTTTATTTATTATATGATGAAATTATAACATTTTAAGTACTTTTTATTATTCTTAATTTATATTTTATGATAATTAAATAATCTTTTTATATTAATTGTGATTATTTATATGTGAAAAGTAATATTAATAAAACTAAAAAGATTGTTGTTATTTCAAATTTTTATTGTTATTATTTTTAGAAACATAGTTGATGTAAAATTATAAATGATATAATATAATATATTGATGAGCTATTTTGAATTTTAAAAAAATATAAATATTTTATAATTTAAAAAATATCCGAAACAGTACCTAAAATTGATCAACACCAACACAATTCCATAGTAAAACTAAATTTGGTACTAATACTGATGCAATATTTATAAGATTGGTTCGGATAAACAAAGACTATTATGATGCATTATTGCTTTCTTTTCTTTAGTATATGTGAATGAATGGGTTATATATGTTCGTCATCTCTTATTTGACTTTTTTTTAATAGTATTATTGTCGTACAATTTTAATATGGATTAAACTAAAAACAATTACATCAAAAGAGGAATTCGATATAATTCACTTTAAGAGAATAATTCACAATGGTTCGGAATGTTTACCTTAAAAAACATACTATCATTTGTATTTTTAAATAATTAATAATATTTTAAAGTATTTATTGACGTTATTGTTTATACAAATAAAATTTAGTCACTATATAAACGATCAAATAAAATTTAGTCACTATATAAACGATTCTTACTAAAATTGTAATATTTTGTTTCTATGAATTCCCATTAAAGTAAGATTATGTTATTTTTAATTAATATCTTGGAACATTTAAAGTTTATAATGCAATTAATTTAGTGTAAAAAGACTTTAAAGCTATGTTTGATTAGACGTCAGGTTTTTAATGGAATATAATGTAAATTGATGTAATATTAAAAAATTGTTGTTTGGGAAAGATTGAAGAGTTCATAATGTTGTTTGGAAAAACAATATATTGAAATGTTGTTTGGAAAAAAATTTTATAACATAATATAATGAAAAGTTGTTTATCATTTTATATTATATCCTAAACTCTTCAAATTGGATGTTTATCATTTTTACTGTTTAGGAAGAAATGAAATATAATAAGAAACTTTTCTCTTCTATCATATTCTATTATAAACTCTCATTTCAAACGATGAAATAATATTACATTCTATTTCATTATATTAATAAATTCCTAACTAAAATATAGCCTAAGACTCCTGAGTCACAATGAGGTAGCTACCAATTTACTTTCAATTATTGATCCGCTAAAGAACATTTTATCCAAAGGTTTTCGTCAAGAAAATGGGCCAATGAATCTAGCCCAATAAAATTATGATTTTTCTTTTTCATTCAACACAAACAATAACGCCATCATCAATATTAAGACTATCTCCAACCGTTCCACTAAAATTTTATATTAAATTCAATGTAAAAAAAGATATTTTCGGAATCTTTTTACATCAAATTTAGTATTACTTCATCCCATATACACCAAATTTGGTAATCAAGTATTTTCAAAGAATATTTAACAATAATTTTGTTATTAACTAAATTAATTTATATTTATACAACGCTATTTATTTACTTATTTAAAATAAAATAAATAATTATTTTTAATTAATTAATATATACTTTATATTAAATTAATATTATTTAACATATATAATTAATATCATTGCAACAACAAATTAATAACATATACAAATATAATATTTTTATTACACATTTAACCTCTAACCTTCTGAATTATCATATCGTTCACATAAATGTTTAATTAGTACATTATGAAGTTCATAATGAACTTCTTTATTTTTAATTTGTTTACATCTAACAAGGAATTATTTAAATATAATTGTATTATCTCTATTAATATTAATTTCAGGAGTTGATCTTTCGCTTTAATCTTGTATGAATTTATTAATGAATTTATAACATTTACAAACAAGAATTATAATTAAATATTAAAAATAAATTTAATATTATATTTGTCATTTTAAATGTCTCAATGAAATTTTTGTAATAATATATTTTATGTAAAGTAACATGTATTTTAAATTTAATTAATAAATCAAATTATGAGAAGAACGTAAAATAATATATAAATAAAAAAATAGGCAACGATATCATTTTACAATTTTTGGTGCATAAATAGTAATATACCATTAGTATGCTACTATTTCTTATGCCAAAATGGTGTCCAATCTTAGTGTGTTCCCTAGAGTAAATTTATCACCGTGTTTTGCTGTGATGGTTGGAGATGGCCTGACCAAAATCCGGAACGGTCTAATATTATAGTTGAGATATTTTATTAGTTAAAAAAATGATAATTACTTCCGAAGCCATATCCGAATAAGAAATGGGTCCTTAAAAACACCCAAACTTCAGCGCGTTCATCAATAAACCTTGGATTTACTGTTATTATTATCGACCGAACCTAGGGCAGGAGCAGAAGGGCTTGGGCTTCAATTTCAGATTTTCCCCAATTCGCAACACCTCAAAAATCGAACTAATTGTAATCCAAAATCGGCGGCAAAGAGATTAACGAAACTTCCAATTGAGAGAAAGAGAGGCATTTTGGAAGATGAAGACCACCAAAGGAGGCAAGGTCATGAACCCTACGGATGCATACCGGAAGGAGCTCCGTAAGAAGGAACTAAAACGGGTAGATTTTTCTCATTGCCTCTTCAAATACGTTAGGTTCTTGTTCTTTATGAGTGATTTGAAGTTCTTTTCGGGATTTGGTTAGATAATTGATGGGGGAAGAGAACCACGGGAAAATTGGGTTGAGAAGTTGGCTTTGGGGTTCTTAGTGAAATTGGCTTCAGTTATGTTCGCGCTTCATTTAATTTCGGATATTTTGATTCTGGAGCTAGCTGTTTCTTTTGTTTCCTATTTTACTTAATGTTCTTGAGTTTATTCTTTATGCTTTCATTACGAGTTCGTTGGTTGGCAAGTTTCTCGGTTTGGATGTAATTTAGATATCCTAGTGTCCTTGTTGATTATTCAGATAACCAGAAGGATATATGAAATTTTTATGCTTTTGTCTTTGTTCTTTTCCTTTCGGGTTAAGAATAATACCAAGAATAGTTCCGCTCCTTCTTAGATTTTCCAAATTTCTTATAATATACTGCTGAAGGTGTATATTAAATTTAGTCAGTATTCAGCTGTATTCTTTTTTGCTAGTTTAGTTTACTTTAGTTTGTTGATCAAGATTTTGGAAGGGAACATTATCTACATTGTTTAATTTCCATTTAGTTGTACCATCTTGCATTTGATTACATAATGAACTTTTTGTGCTTTTATTTCTGGTGATCTCTGAGTTGATTTCATGCTAGACATTGCATCTATTTTGGTTTTCTTTTCATGGGCCAACTTCTTCTCTGCGGATCAACATGCTTCTTGCTATTACGTGATTATTTTACACAACTGAGTGTTCCTCTTTGGTAAGAAAATTAGGGCATAATTGTGTTTAGATGACAGAATAAAACTACTAGACTATTTCATTCTTATTCTGTTCATCATTTTGCTTGATATTTATGACTGAAGAGTCACTGAACTAGTGATAACTTTTATGTTGGAAGCATTTGTATTGAGATCTTCAACATTTTGTGTTTCATTTTGCAGAACAAGAAAGAAAGGAAAAAAGTGAGAGAGGTTGGTATATTGAAGAAGGACCCTGAGGTGCTGAAGGAGCAGATTGAAAAGCTGGAAATGATGAGTAAGGAGTGATTTATTGTAATGTTCTCTCATTTTGTCTAGATTACATGATTAAGATGTTCACTTGGGTAATTTATAACCTGCTAGTTATAGTGGAAGAGCTACTAGGGGCCTGCATGCATAAAACTGTAAGACTTTTTAGCTTTTGAGTTAAATGATCGTCATAACTTGAAATTTAAGCTGAAAAAGATGCTTATTGAATTTAACCGTGAGTTGTTCTTTAGACGCTTCATTACTTTGCTTTGCTATTTATTTCATCTTTTCTAATGGCTGTATATCAACTCGTTCCTATTATATCCTTTTGGCTTTTCCTTTTTGGATTGAAATTGAAGTTTGGTTTGTTTGCATTTCCAGTCAAAGCTTATCTTTCCCATATTGTTGTTTCAGAGGCAGATGGTGCTTTAGACAAAGCAAGAAAACACAAGAAGAGACAACTTGAGGATACACTTAACCTTGTTATGAAAAAAAGAAAGGTAATGGCTGGAGCACTGTATGCTCTGCTTCTCCCTTTTTTATTGGGTTTTTTTTTTTTACTGCCATTGGGATCAAAATTACAACACTTTAGGATCTGCTATAGTTCTTCACTACCCTACCTATGCATTCATTTGCAAGACGCTCAATTTTCATCATGACCCCGGGCTACTGTACCTGTCCTTTATCATAACTTTTAGAATCCCTTTTTAGCCAATGTGTAATACTTGGACGATGAATCTTATGGATGCTATAGCATGATAATTTTCTTTCCTGTCATAAGTTGGTAGCTCATCTTTTTTCAGTGGTTTAGAGTTTTCTTTCCCATTGAACAGGAATATGAAGATAAAATGAAGGAGAAAGGTGAGGCTCCTGTCATGTTCAGGTAAATTTTATGAGCCATTTCGTTTTCTGCTTATGGAGTATTTAGATGTAGCGTTTCTTGATTGGGAAACTGTACCGTGCCTTCTGATGCAGTCATTTGGGCCCTCCTTCTCGAAGAAGGACCTCTGCAGAAGAAGAAGAAAGAGTCAAGCATCCAAAGCCTGAAGTATATCTCATTGACACCAAAAGAATATGACCATCTTTTTCTTAATATTTAACTCACATTTCTGTTGTTTCTTTTAATTCGCTTCACTTCATACTGATCATTTCTTATGCTTTAGGACTCAGTCTATTATCACCCAACATTGAATCCTACCGGAGCTCCACCACCTGGAAAGCCTCCAATGTACAAATCATCCATAGGTCTATCCTCTTCTTCAGTGCCCCACTTTCCTCTTCCTCTCTCTTGTTCTCTCTCATGATTTTTCAATTTATCATTCTCATTCACTTGTCTCCCCTCTCTCACTCACTCTGTCTTGACATTTAGGACCTCGGATTCCATTATCCGCTACTTCATCAAGTGCAGCTGCTTCATCCTCCATGACAGATTCAGAGGATGCAACTTTGGCAGTACCTCTGCCACCGCCACCACCTCCCTTGCCTGAGGGCAGTGGTACTGCAGATAGCTCCGCCATAATTGGTTCCTTGCCTTTACCTCATCCACCTCCTATGCCTCCAAAGCTTGCTGCACCTAGCTTGGGTATGCCACTGCCTCCGCCCCCTCCACCTCCTCCTGGGCCCCCACCAAAAGATCAAATTTTAAATCAAATCCCACTTCCTCCATCTGCTCAGCCTCCTCCACCAGGCACCATTGAAACTACTGGGGAGAAAAGTGTAACTACATTAACTGATGAATCATCTACCAAGGAGACAGTTCAAGTAAGTTGTCCATTTTTCACCTTCCTAATATCTTCTGATTCAAATCAGCATTATTTAGTAATCGTGGGAAAATATAGCATAAGGTAATGTATACAGGAAATGCTGCAAACAGGCCTCATGGATTTACTCTGCTGTCTAGCTACCTCGTTCAAATATTTTTCGTTGAAGAAAACTTTTAAAGTGACTTTAGCTGCCTGGCACTATAGATATATAATCTCCATACTCAGAAAATTGCCTGGATTTATCTGTCTATGACTGTAAAAGATATTCTTTAAATGGTTACAGTGGAAACCTGCTAGATGTTTGGCCACAATACAAGTGACAAAGCTGAAAAGTCTTCTATTGGATTTACCTAATCCAAATGAAACCATTTTGTGATTCTCCATATGCCCCCTCCCAAGTCTTTTTATTGTTTTTTTTTTTAATTTTTGCCATAAAAAACTGTTTCTGGTACCTTTCTAGTGATTGCAGTCAATTTGTAAGAAGGGATCAATCTTTTGTGTGCCTTCATTAGGTACCTTCTGTGCTTCCACCACCTTCTTCTCTTCCTGGAATGCCTCCACAGTCAGCTGCTAGTCAATCTGAAGATGCAGCAGATGATGATGATACTCCATCAGCGTCAAAGGACAACACATCAATGGTTTCTCCTCCACCACCTCCACCTCCTCCTCGGCATCAGGCTCAAATGCCTGGACCAACATTGATGCCACCTCGGCAGCCTGATGCGTTACCCCCTGGAATTTCACATTTCCCCCCACCCCCACCTCCACCAAATATGCGGCCAGCATTACCTGCTTCTGGTCTTCCTGGCCAAATGGCTCCACCTGGTGTAATGGTGCCTTTAATCCCTAGACCACCATATGGTCCACTACCTGGACCTCCCCCAATGATGAGACCACCACTGCCACCAGGTCCTCCACCAATGTTACCAGAAGATCCTACAAGGCCACTTGTTCCTCAGAAGCCATCTTATGTCAAGTCTGCTGCATCTACGGTTGTCAAAAGGCCATTAGCACAGCACACTCCTGAACTTACAGCAATGGTAAGTTAGGATCACTTTTTTTTTTCTCTTTTTTTCTGTTCCTTTTTTTGGGACAACACTGAGTTGTTATAAATCTAAGATCACAAGGAGAAATTATTGTTCCATTATTCTTTCATGTCATGATCCTTTGCTGCTTCATTGTCAAATAAGCTTTGACAATCTTGATTAGATTGCTTTGCCCCTAAGTGTAAGCAACAATCTGAACCGTATTTGCAGCCTAGGTTTGGTTTCCATTTGATCATCCCCATACTAGTGTCGTTTTTTGGAGAAACCATCATGTCTATTAGGGTTTGATATTTGCGGAGAGTTTAATCCACAAACTGAACAGTGATTCTCCCTCCTTTGTTGTTCAATAGCTATTGGAATAATTTCTCTTTTACCCAGAAAGCTCAAGCTATAATTTCCCCCCTAAATTTTAATTATTTGGTGCTTATTCAGGTTCCTGCCTCAGTTCGAGTGAGGAGAGAGACAGCTGCTCCTAAAGTAAAACCAAAGCCAACACTCTCATCAACTTCAACAGCAGCCACCAGGGCAGCAGCTCCCACGCTAATTAAGCCAGAAATGACCAACTCATCATCAGCTCCAAAGACTCAGAGCATTGACGACTCGTATACGGCCTTTTTGGAGGACATGAAAGCGCTTGGAGCACTGGACAGTTAATTGATTCAAGCATTTAACTGCTAAAAGTGGCACAAAAGTGGCATGCAAAATGACGAGTGGAGCAATGTGTACAGGCTGGTAGGGTGGATCAATTTGCATTAATATTTACTATTCCCTGTGGCTTTGATTCCATCTTCAGTTTTGTGCTTAGGCACTTCCTGTTACGTCATTGGTGGTTCATATCTCAATCTGTCAAATTTTAAACCTCATAGTCAGGTGTACTGGGGACAATTTTTATGGAGCAGGCAATTGATATATTTTGCTTGGGGCAACCCACCGAATTTTGTTCTCTGGAATTGTTAGAAATATTTCTAAATTCGTTTTTCGTTGTGCGTATCAATGCTTTCAAGAGTATTTTTTCATAAATTTCAAAATTTTTCGATATGGGGGACCCTTCGTTTGGCCGCTTTACATTACGGCCTCATTGGTACCGGCAATTTTGCAGGTTACCGGGCGGTCTTTGAAGTACCGTTAAAATATCGGCCAGTATTATAATTGGAAGTACTAAAATTTGAGTAATTGTGATATAAATTATAATAACGACAGCAATAATAGTCGTTATATTAAAAATAACCGTATTATGTCAACTTGTAATAAAAGTCAAGAAACTAGAGTTTACGGATCCCAATATGTACAAGAAAAGCTAATTTATTATATAGTCACTTCGAATTTACCCAAAAACGAGGGTAAAAAGGATTACTACAGCCCAAAATGTAATTGTCATAAGACTTTGATGTAATAAAACAAATAAATAACGCTCTCAAACGTCCACTACAAAGGCTCTTTCCTTCTTGTCCTGTAGTTGCCTTCATTTGGTAGATTTCTTCTGAAATTTGGCATCTTGTTTTCATCATCATACTCCGAAACCCGTTTCAATGAGGAAATAATCTAAACAGTTGGTAAGCTCATTTATGTCCTTTTTCTGTCTCCATTATCTACAACAGTTACAGCTACTTTAGTACTTTCTCGCCTAAACTAGTGCAGTAGACCTTGGCACGTTAATTATTCCTTAATTTTATAGTGGATAATGTTGGCCAACATTGAAGACGTGCATGTGTTTGACTTATTTTTCTGTCTTAGATCTAGAAGCTCTCATTTTTTACAAATGGATCCAGATACTATGTCTCAGTCAGTTTTATTAAATCCTATTTATGTGGATGAAATTCAATAAAATATCAAAGAAATACTGTAAATAAAGTAGAAAATCTATCCTTATTTTTAAGGTTCGTATCTCTCGTTTAGCTCATCATAGCTTTGTCTGTTTCCTTCCAATTTTGATGTCATCCGTTTTATGTCTTTTCTAAAAACATGTTCTTTGCATTAAGAACTCAAGCCAGGCCGGTTGTTTTCATGCGTGAACAATTGGATTGTGAGTATTATGTCCATGGTTTCCTGGTTTGTCTTTGTGATGTGTTTTTTTAAGCACTGAGCCAACTTGGTTGTGTTGATTGAACCGGTCACAGATAATCCTCAACTTGATGTTATGGGGGAAAAACAAGTGGGTTCTTTCTCAACTACCCATTAACTTGATTTAAGTATTCGTGAAGAGTCAACTTGTGAACCTACCCATTAAAGCTTCAAGCTTTGTTTGAAAGTTGCAGGCTTTATTTAATCCATGAAGGTGGAGCCAGAAAACGACAAAAGTCAAAGGCTTGTGAGAGTGAGAGAACTTTTAATAATGTTGGAATACAATAAGGATTGGCATTTAAACAGAGAAGAAAATAGAAAACGAGATCATAGAGAGGATTTGCTTTATGAAAGCTGGCTGTTTGGAGATTTTGGTGTAAGGAGAGAGCATACAGTGGGCCACAGGTGGCCTGATACTGAAAGATAAGAGCAGGTTGTTGACGGAGAATGTTCAAAACCCATTCGAGTTCAAAAGTACTAGTAATTGCTTTCTCTTCTCTGGTCAAACCATACCCTTGCTTCCACACATGATCTTGTAGTAGATAAAAAAGGGGCTCTTTGTAGAGGACAGCTTTGTCCACCAGACTGCTGCCATGGAAGCACTTCATGTCTTTGTCTTCTCGTTCTTCAATGTGCTGTTACTCCTTGATCTTTCATCTTCTCTTCCATTATGTACTGATTCAAGTAGGTTTTGTCTTATGTTATCTTTATCGTTTTTCCTTGTGTTCTGCTAACAGATTTAGTAGGAATTTGACTACATGACAAAGGATGTTCTTTCTGTTATTTATTGATACAGGGGCACCCTCAAACTTGAATACCACTCTGAATTTTTGTCCTTACAATGGGAGTACGTGCTGTAATTCGACAGAAGACTTGCAGTTGCAGAGGCAATTCCAAGCTATGAATATCTCTAGTCCTGATTGTGCTGCTCTTCTGAAATCAATCCTGTGCTCAGTAAGACTTTGAATTCTGCACTCTATATGGCTAATTTTCCAGCATCAAGTTGAGCTTTTAGATTTCAGCATAATTTGAGTGTTTAATGGCATTAGCATAAACGTGTGTGAATTGGTAGTTGAGAGAAGTTAACTTGCTTCCAAAAGTTTGTAATCAGTTACAATTGTATATCCCTACCGTATGTTCTGATGTTAGGCTTGTCTTGACTTCCTAGTTTGGTCAGGAGCTATTCTAGCACATATTTCAATTATAAGTGCGGGACCAAGTCCCACTCTGTTCTGATTTTTATGGTTCTGATTTACACAGAGATGCGATCCATTTTCAGCAGAATTGTTTACAATAAAATCTGCCCCCAGGTCAGTTCCTGTTCTCTGCAATTCCACTGTTTCGACCAACTCATCACAGTCTAGTCAAGCAGCAAACAACTTCTGCTCAAGGGTGTGGGATTCATGTGTAAATGCATCTGTTTTGAACTCTCCCTTCGCCCCATCATTACAAGGTCAAGCTGGACCACCCCTTCATTCCAATACCTCCAAATTGACAGATCTCTGGCAGTCAAAAACTGATTTCTGTGATGCATTTGGTGGAGCTTCTATCGACGGATCTGTATGTTTTGAGGGTGAACCAGTTAGACTAAATAGCACTGAAACGCCAAGTCCCCCACGTGGATTGTGCCTTGAGAAAATTGGCAACGGGACTTATCTCAATATGGTTGCTCATCCCGATGGATCCAACCGTGCATTTTTTTCTGACCAACCAGGTAAGGTATGGTTGGCGACGATACCTGAACAAGACTCAGGAAGAGCACTAGAGATTGATGAGGCCAATCCATTCATTGATCTAACGGATGAAGTTTATCTAAATACTGCATTTGGAATGATGGGTATGGCATTTCATCCTGAGTTCGCTCAAAATGGCAGATTCTTTGCATCATTTAATTGTGATAAGGCTAAATGGCCTGGCTGTACTGGAAGATGTTCTTGTAATTCAGAAGTAAACTGTGATCCTTCGAAGTTACCTCCTGACAGTGGAGCACAACCATGTCAATATCAAGCTGTTGTTGCAGAGTACACTGTTAATGGCTCAGCAACTACAGCCTCTTTGGTACGTGCATATCTTTCAGTACAAGACTTTGCCGTTATCGAGTTGAAGCATATTCCCTGAAGTTTGATGTTTTTGCAGGCAACAACTGCCAAGCCATTGGAAGTAAGGAGGATATTCACTATGGGCCTTCCTTTTACATCTCATCATGCAGGACAAATTCTTTTTGGCCCTAGTGATGGGTATTTATATTTCATGATGGGAGATGGGGGTAGTGATGGAGATCCTTATAACTTTTCACAAAACAAGAAATCGTTACTTGGAAAGATTATGCGGCTAGATGTTGATAATATACCAAGTGGGTAATAAGACACCGTTGTTTCTTTGAACAGTTTCTTGTGCTTTGTTGAAAACAGTCTATTGCGTTTCATATCACTTATCCTTTGTCATCTTTCTACATAAATATAACATTGCCTGTATATATTTCTCCTTGAAAAAAAACCATTTGGGAATTGCATACTGGCAGGCTCTTCTTTCCGTTCAGCTGCATTTCCTTGCCCAAATTCTAATGATTCTACTTGTTTGTTTCAATGTATTTGCAGATGCTGCAGAAATTGATAAACTTGGTCTATGGGGAAATTATTCTATCCCCAAAGATAATCCATTTAGTGAAGATAGCAGCTTGCAACCAGAGATATGGGCTTTGGGTCTGAGAAATCCTTGGCGCTGTAGTTTTGATGCAGAAAGGCCATCCTACTTTTTCTGTGCAGATGTTGGTGAGGTTGGACCTATAACTTTTTCTCACATCTTGAGCATCTAATATTATATAATTGCCCTTGATCTTAAGGACGAACTGTATCATAGTATGCCATAGTTACTGCTAGACTGGTTTAAGTCATTGCTGGTTCCATAGTTGGACACCTGTTTTTGAGAAGTCAAAGTTCCAAAGGGTATGAGAATGTCATTTTTCTGGAAAACCAGCATAGTGGAGAACTCTCTTCATTTCTGAGCAGATTGTTCATTTAAGGGAGACTTCTATAGCAACAATCTAGGAAGATGGCATAACAATTCACATTCAAAAGACGTTGGAATTTTTTTGAACCAGTTTATATTGTCATTGTTCAGGACTTATATGAGGAGGTGGATCTCATCACCAAGGGTGGAAACTACGGCTGGCGTACTTACGAGGGACCTTATCCTTTTACTCCTGCGTCATCTCCTGGAGGAAATACATCTGCGAATTCCATAAACACAATCTTCCCGATAATGGGTTACAACCATTCTGAAGTAAATAACAAGGAAAAATCAGCAGCAATCACAGGGGGCTATGTTTATCGATCCATGACCGATCCATGCATGTATGGAAGGTATGTGAATTTCATGCATATTGGTTATCGAATATAGTTACAGACTACTTCATCTTCTATCATGAACCTTACTAGCCAGTAATCTATTTTGCAGGTACTTGTATGGAGATCTATATGCTGGTGCTATATGGGCAGCAATAGAAACCCCGGAGAACAGTGGTAACTTCACCAGCAGCAGAATTTCCTTCGGTTGCGCAAAGGACTCACCTCTCGACTGCACCACCGTTCCAGGAAATGGGGTTGCTCTGGCAGCTTTGGGTTACATATTCTCGTTTGGAGAGGACAACCGCAAAGATGTATTCATTCTTGGGAATGATGGCGTTTATAGAGTTGTCCGTCCAAGTCGATGCAATTACACTTGCTCCAAAGAAAATGTCACAGCCGTTTCCACCCCCAGTCCAACCACTCGTGCATCGCTTGCAAGCCATCTTTGCAGCCCTGACGTGAGGATTGTTTTGTTCTCTTCTGCCCTTTTACTGCTTTTATTTCCCATCAAAATAAATAATATGTGAGGATTCAATATTGTTTTTCCACACTATACTGACGTAGATTATGGAAGGCCCGTACCGGCGATTCAAGCTGCGAACGGGCATATCATTGCTATAACTCACGTGTTGACTTGTTTTTCCAAATTTTGATATTCCTAGGTAAATGTTCAAATTCAAGTTTTAATCATTATTATTGTATCATCGTTGTCATATTTCGAAGTTCGAAGTTTAAAAAGTATGATAATATACAACCTTATATAGATGTGATAGGATAATAATGAAAAAAAAAAGAAGTGTATCATATGTATTTTGATACCTAATACAAAGTACACTCCTCACTTTGCAATCGCAAGAGTTGGAGTCAAAAATTCTAAAGAGTTAAACATAATTCAAGCACCCGAAATACATAAGAGATCCTTAAATCTATTAGACTTCTTTAGACTTGCTTTATTGATGATCCTTAAGTAATTCTAATCTACTGAAATTATTTTAAAATATGTGATTAATTAATTATAATATACTTTATTATTATAAAAAAGAATTGAATATCAAACTTGAGCCCCGACCCGAGAACGCCGGGTTAAAAGTAATAAAATCCAACTTCTGCATCTAAAATCTAACCTGTCTGCCTTTCTCTCCCAGTTCCAATTTTCTACATTAAGAACACAAGACTCATATTCTAATTATATGAGAAATTAATTATGGTCGGAATTGGAATTAGACTTGGACTTGGACTGGACCTCTAACCTCTTGCTTCTGCTCCTCCCATCTCTCTCTTTTTTAACTTCTTCTTCTCTGTCTCTCACTCCAAATTCCAAAAACTGTTTTTTTTTTAAAAAATTTCTAATTGATTTCTTCTAACCCTGTGATCCTCTGCGTTTGGTCCCATATTAACTGCCGTAGGACCCTCTCCGATCTCCCTAATCATGACCCTAGAGGGATCTTCTTCTTCTCCGATCCCCCAAAACGACGCCGTTGACGGCGACAAAGATGCTACCACTACCCCAAACGACGCCTCTGACAGCGCTCAACAGGACGGCGATGCTCCGGCGCCGGCCCCCACTGCTCCGGCGAATAGGACCAATCGGCTGTCGCGGGCGTGTACAATCCGAACTTCGGCGAGACTTTACGCGGCGCAGCAGCAGGCAGCTAACGAAAGGAAGCAGAAACGGAAGGAGCAGCGACAACGGCAGCAACGAAACGACGAATCGTCGCCGCAAAAGGAGCAATGCGGTAGCAGCGGCAAGATCATTACGCAGCTGGTTGGGTTACCGGAGCCGGCTCAGTTGCCGAGGTGGAACCTTCGCTCCATGTGGGAGTTAGCTTCCATACTCAATTTCTTGCATGTGAGCGTTTTTTGTTTGATTGAAAGCTGCAAAATATTGTATGTTTTTTGTTTTTGTTCTGTTGGGGTTTTAGGGCTTAAGATTTCAACTGATTGAATGTTCTTTTTTTTTTTCTTTTGGTGTAGGTTTTTAGGCCTTTGTTGAATATACAGGTTGAGTTCTCCGCCGAGGAGTTTGAAACTTCTTTACTTACACCTAATGATACTTTGGGTGATATACACATGCCTTTGCTAAAGGTTGGTTCCTTGCTTTACTTTCCACTTTGTTGAACGGTAATTACATGGTTTTCAAATAGTATAGTTCTCATTCTCGTAATGTGTTCTTTGGGAAGCTTAGTGTACCGTAATGGAGAAGGCATTTGATTCTTTGATGTGATTCGTGTGTGAAGTTTCAACTTTTTGGTGCAAAGGAAGTGAATTAGTTGATGGTTGGTTGAAATTTGGATTATGGATTTGTTAAATGCAGAAACTAAATGTTGGATGCGGATTTGCATGTCTCTTTAGTATTTGTTAGAGTTTATTGTGGAAAGCTTTACCAGAAAGCTTTTTAAGTTCAAAAAGATGTTGAGGAAGATGTAAAGAGGCTGATAATCTTCGGAAATCACTACTCATAATCTTTGTTTGTTCCATCGCTAACAGGGGGATTGAAGTATAGATCAATTCTGCTCATTTATTTATGAGTTAGTGGTATGCTAATATGAACCTGGTTTACCTTTTGCCAGTCGGATGCATTAGCTGCTGGTTGTCAGACCTTTTCGTGGATACTATATTTTAGTGCCAGACCCCTGTAATGGACATTATAGGATGGAGATTTTTTTACCGTTGGATGTGAAGTGGTCACTGAAATGTGCCATCAAGGATGCAGAAAATGACATGTCGATCTTGCTTAGATATGTAGTAGTAAACTATTAGCTTTTACTGCATAGACATCAAACAAGTAAATGCTGAAGTTTTAAGTTGAACAAAACTTTTTTGGGGTCTAATAGAGCTAGGTGAGTTAACATATTAAGTGATGGATTTGAGAAGTCCTTTTATTTTTATCGAAATAAATGCAAATAAGAGACACATAATACTATCATTCTGGAAGAGAAATTCTTTTGGTGTTAGTAGTTTTGTAGTTTCGATGCAAGACATTGGTATGTTTTATTGACCAAGAAATCTGCTGTTTTATGGTGATAAACAGCACTCATTCCACTGCTTGGTTTCTGCAATCCTTATGTGCATCTGGGGCATCATTTCCATTGCTTATTTCTATTCCTTTTGCTCTTCTACAGTTATTTTGTAACGTGCACTCAGAATATCTGTGCATTTGAATGGTTTTGAGTGCTTCAGTAAAAAGGTTAAAGTAATGGTTAAAAAGGAAGCTTTGTCATAAAGGGTGATTTTTAGAGGAAGATTTACACCAGTAAATGCACTTAACTTTTTCATCCTTTGTTTGTAAAGCGGCTACAATTCGATTTTGCAAATTTGGCATGCAGCTTGCTTGATCCTTCCTAAAAATGTTCTCCATATTGATTTAGGGAGTTAAACTTCTTAATTAAATTTGAGTGGTTACATAGCTATACAGTTGACGTTCTACATTACAGAGAGGCATACCCACTTTTTCTTTTTCCAATAATTTAAACCAAAACATGCCCACTGAATGACAATGTATAAAAATATAATATGAGTGAATAGCATGCCATCACAACAAACAAGATAGGTTCCTCAAAAAGAATAATTCTTTGCCTCACCATCCGTCACAAAAATTTGATCATATATGTATGTATGTATATACACAAAAAATAACCTTCATGTGTTTGACATTATTGAAAAAGCCTCCATAGAACAGGTTTTGTTTCAAAACTTGGAAAAATACTATCATTTACTTAAAATTATTACATCTTTTTTCCTAATTCAACCATGGTTATTCTTTTAATCGATACTAGCAACCAGGATATTGTCTTGAGTAATCATGTGATGATAAATTTCGTGGATTAGCCAATGCTATGCCAACAACAACGTTACATACTACTGATCGTTGTCAAGTTTTGAAGCTTATTAGGCTGTTGCTCCTAGTCAGTATGTATGATATAAGAATAGCTATCACAACCCCTAATAGACATCAGATACCTAAAGTTTACAAGACTTGATATTTACAAGTAGCCCAACATCAAAGTAGGAGCAACTCTAATATCATGATAAAACTGACCTAAATTCACCCCAAAAGACACCTTAAGGGGAGGAGAATTGTCCAAGCCTCATAAGACTTATTACACTCTTGCTCGTAGTCAATGTGGAATATCAATATAACTGTGACTTTGGTTTGTATGCATCTCACCTTCTAGTATACCAGCTCTCTTCCCCAAAGGCCCCAACCTTGAAATATATATTTTCCAATTCAGCATTTACATGGGCTTGACAATATTGATCTGTTGTACAACATATTAAAAGGCCAGAATAAATTCTATTTTGCTATTGCAAATGCTTTTTTTCATTGCTGTTTGGTCTATGTTCACTGCAGGCAATTCCACCAATTACACGAATGGCCCTTACACGAGATACCTGGATTACAGTTTTGTGCAGAAAATTAAGAGACTGGTGGTATTGGGTAACTCAATTGTCGCACTTGTTTTCATTGTTATCCATTTTTTTCTATTGACCCTACGAAAATTTGAACCTTACCTTGTTCAATTTTCTAATTATGCTTATGCTAAGTGGTGTTTGGTACTTGGTTGCAGGTTGCAGATGGGGAGCTTCCAATAATTGCTTCTCATGGGTGAGCACTCTTGACATTGTTGTGGTACTCCAGTATGTGATTGTTTTTGTGTTTCTAACTTCTTATGGTCTCTATGTCTTAGACTGGAGATAGAAGCATATAAGACCCTTGATCCTGCAGTTCGTGTGGTGATCTTGAAAGCTCTATGCGACATCCGAACTGAGGTATCACTATAGTTTGAAATTATTGCCCGTAGCCTGTTGTATGTTGTCCTTTGTCCACCTAGTTGGCCTTAAATCATACGATTACCTTGTATAACACGTGGTGCCAAATGGATCATTTGATTCTTACTAAAAAGATGATAAATGTCATTTGATCAGTGGTATAAGAACCAAATTGTCAGTAAGTAACTGAACCTTTTGACAAAAATTTGAGGCCACCCAAGACATCTTCTCATGTTTAGTAATTTTAACTTTCTTTACTGCATCAAACTTCTGTTTTGTTGCTTTCTTTATTCTTAGACCCAGAAGCTTCCGTCATAGGGTCACACTTGGTGAATGTGCTAGTTTTGAGATTTTTTTTGACTTAATGCTTGGTGCACAACATGGTATCTCAATATTCTTGTTAACGAATTATTTTGTTTGCACCTGAAAATTGAACAATATGCTTCGATTTTTGTATTCTTGTTTTTGTAGTTACCAAAGCTTGAAAACATTGATCCCTTTATTGCCACCATTTGGGAACAACCATTGGCAATGTTGTGATCGTGCAAAAGTTTGCCCTTTCTAGGAGTTTGCAACAAGTACTTGAGAAGAAGTTTTTCTTTTTTTTTTGGGAAATTGAAATGAATTACTAAATAAACCCTTGAAAGGGGACCAAGGCTAGAGCCAAGCATGTTCCATATGCTCAAAGTTACACCCAAAATGGTGCAGATATCCAATTAGCCAAAATGCAGCCATAACAAGAAACAATAGCTGCTGATGGGAAGCAGTCGGAGCAGGCTGAAGTGCAGGAGAGACTGCTTCCCTAGCATGTTAATGATAACAAGCACCCTCAGAGGGTAGTTATCCATGGACAGGCTGTAGGTTCCATCTTTGTGCTGCTACTGTGCTTATGTTTGCAACTCCTTTGGCCATAATGATCTGTCTGATCCAAGAGAAAGTATGAGCACAGGAGAATATCTTGGTGCACCATTTGAAATAATCTTATATTGCTTTCTCTTCATAGTGCATACACAATGCAGCTGAAGCCAATCCTAAAATTCGTATTGTCTCCTTTGTCGCCAAAGGTTTTGCATCTAGCCCAGTTAATGATTTGTGCCCACTCCTGTTTATCATTGTGCATTCCACAATACTTGGAATTTACACCAAGGTGCAGAAGCATATTGACAGCAGAACAATAAGTGGTTAATGGTTCTGTTGTCTGAAGTGCACAAGGAGCAGGTTGATGAGCCTGAGAATGTGAATTTGAGTCTATCCTTGGTATTCCATCTCTGTCTAATGGCCAACCACAGGATGAAGGAAGCCTTAGTAAAATTGTTAGGAACCCAAACCTTTTTGTGCCACGTGACTATTTGTTTAGGGCCGAAGAACATTTCCAGGCAAGATTGGTTAGTAAAGGAGTTTGACTGGTGCCTGGTCCAGATTATGGAGTCATCTTTCTCTGAACTGGGGCTGTATAGGGGAGGTTAGGTTTTCTGTAATGGTTGAAAAGAGGTTTATTCTTACCTTTCAGCAATAGTTTTTGTTTAGGGCTGTGTAATCTTGTTTTAGATTGTCATTCACTGGCAACCCTCAATGACAATCTAAAACAATGTTTAGATGTGTTCTGGTAGTCATCCTTTCCACTAAGCTTTTACTGTAAAATAAAGAAACTGGGTGTCTTTGGATGTGTTCTGCAATGTTTCCCAGGGTTTTACTGGGTTATTTGCCATAAACTGGCGCTGTATTCTTCACATTTAAAAAGCTTTTGTTATGCCTATTCTTTCAGAGTTAAATGTCTTTGTCATTCTGATTTGGTTGCTTATTCTTTTAGTAATATTCTTTCCTGTTCTCTACTAATTGCAAGTAGACCAGAGCTTTTTCTAATGTGTGCAAATAAATCCATATAACAAATATCATTTGCAATCCCTTCTCTTTTTGAGTTCTGGAGCAACTCAAGAATGTATTTCTAATCTCACTAAAATGGCCATCCAGAACAGCTGTTTCTTGTTGATCCTAGTTTTTCAAACTTGATCAATTGCAACTATTTTTTAATAGCTTCTTTTTATTGTTAGATCTAAGTCATTGAATCTGATCAATCTTTTGCAGCAAGAAGATATCAAGAATTATATGGATAACTCCCTTAAACATGGCATTCAACTCTCAATGTTTCGTAAAGAACGTGTTGGGGGTGATTCCCAAGGAATTAACTACTGGTACTGTAAATCTGATTTATAAATTGATACGTGTTTCTGTTAGCTTGGAAGATAATTTTTAAAGATTTATTGCTGTCTAGAACAACAATTTCTATTTGATGCAATTCTATGCTACGATATAGATTTTTTATTTATGCTTCTGTTACTGTTGAAGGTATGAAGACGATCCCATGATTGGTCATCGACTATATCGTGAAATACGAAAAGTTGAGGTGAAGAAAGCAAAGACAAAAGGTTCCCAGTTCCTTCCTAGTACAACATACCTTTGGGAAACAGTGGCAACAAATTTGGAAGAATTTCAAGATGTTTCTGTAAGTCGTTTAGTAGACCGGTCCGTTTTTGCACGTTGTTAACTGTATATGGTTAATATGTCATTCATGGTTTTTACTTATGTGTAGTCCAGTTCACTTATACAACACTCATATTTGTGTTTTCCATACAAGGATTGCCTGTAGGATTCCAGTGAGTATTTATTATCTTGTATGGATTGTTCGCTTATGTTCAAATTTGGAGATCTAATTTCAACATGCTTGTATGTTTTAGTGCATGCACACAGAAGTTATTGGATCTGGCTTTGGGCTTAACGATCTCGTGTTCCAATATGGAACATTTTTGTTTCTTTTGAGATAGCAATTGTAATATCTGGATGCGACATAATCCATTTTTTGAGCAGTAATCATAGAATTTTCTTGGTATGATTTCTCCATCTTATTGGCTAGTCCTGTTTCTTAACTGGATTTCTGATAAAAAGATGTAAATAGAACTTTGGATAGAAAGATATTGTTTTCTCTTTCAAGCAACGATTAGCAGAAATTGAAAAGTTCCACCTGAAGACTAATGGGTAATGCTCCCAATTAAGAATTCATTATTCTACGTTAATGTTAAAGCAGTAAGGCCTGCTTCCAGAGGTTTTTATATGATCTTTGGAATTCTTTTCATAGAGTATAACCATGTTGCAGCAAATTCATTCCTTCCAGTTGTATAGCCAGTTGTGCACAGTGTAGACAACTAATCATTCATTTTGGAAACTGTGCTCCTGTTGAAAGGACTTTTTGTCTGCCTTTCTGGTGGTGCAAAGAAACTGGTCCTTGCTCTCTATTGTACCAAGATATCTTGGACTTGCAAATTGCAACTGGTTTCGCTCTTATTTGGAATTTTCCTCAATTTACCTTGTCAATTTTGCTGCAGGAGAAGCTTTTTGAGAGTAGAAACAGAACAGAGGCTTCGTTAGGAAAGAAGCTGAAGAATGACATGCTCCCAGAGATTGAGAAGGTTCATAAGGTAATTCATAATTGCTTGTGTGAGAACTTGTATATTTAATCATATCAATACTCGGGAAAGAATCAGGTGTGTCTTTTTACTCATGTTGCTGTTCCTAATTTCATCTGCTTTTCTTTTTGCTTTCCTTGATCAATTATTTAGTTCCCTGCTTCTGTTTTTCCTCAGAGGAAAGAGAAGTTGTTGAAAATACAACACAGGCAGGCTCTGCTTCTTGATAACTTCCTGAACATGGATGGGCTAGCAGCAGGTCGCTCCCTTCGTGACAGGAAACCTGTTACTTACACTTTTGGTAAGAGTACTAAAAAACCTGTTAAACCCAAAAAAAAAAAAAGGACTAAATGGTTATATGCCAGTTTATTGCCCTTGGCAGGGATTTATCTACTGCTTCCATTTCTCTCATACTATAAAAAGCTAACATATTAGTAGCAAGTAGTGACAGTTCTGACACCATGTGTTTTGAGGTCTGATTCATCTCTAATTATTTTGCAGATGATTATGATCGGTCAATCAGTGAGGCTATCAAAGTAACCAAGTATGAAGTTTATGACACATTCTCATGTAGTTTTTGCATAGCTTTCTCATAGGAATTTGTGTATACTACATACAGCTGTACAATCTAAAATTAATAATTCTGTTTCTGGAATTTGTCTCCAGGCGAAAACCACCATCACCAGAGCCTATTCAAAGAAGAGATGGAGTTGCCAGACCAGAAGCGATCACAAATGGTATGTGGAGTGGTCCTTCACATACTTCCCCACATGGCACTTTTAGCATGACATCTCCCGATTCACCTGAATACGATGACCTTGGTGAGGACCATATGCTTGATCCATTGGACAGAAGGTAAGAACAATCTTTGATTTCCAGCTTCTTGTATTGCCCCTAAGCTCCATCATCTCATTATCTGCAATGGTTTGCAGTAACAGGCGAAGACAGAGGCCACAACGATACTCAGCAAAAGAGTATGTTGAAGCAGTTTCAGATAATGATGCAGATTTTTACAGTGATGATGACATAGTTGGAGAGGCCGTATATGATGAGGAATATACGAGGAAACGTAAACAAAGGAAGCTGTCTAGTAGCTCAGAAGGGGATGAGGAATACCAGTGGGATGAGGAAAATGGTGAAGATGAGGAGGAAGAAGAGGAGGATTCCTTAAGTATCAGTGAGGAGAGTGATGGGCCACAAAAAATCAAGAAATTGCCAGGTCGTACTCGGAGGGAATTTAAATTACGATCTGTTGATGAGATCCAATCAGGTCTAAGACGCAGTAAAAGGGCAACTAGGAACCGGATTAATTACCGGCAGTATGAACTCTCTGAATCAGAAGCTGAGTTTATGAAACACGAAAAATCAAATGCATCAGATGAACGATGCTCAGATGCAAGTGAAGATACGGAATATTCAGCTGAAAGTCAAGATTCTGATGGCATCGACGATGAACAAGATATGAAAATCAATCTGCCTGCTGATGGTTGTACAGAGGCAGCAGAAAAGGAGCAAATTCAGCCACTTGAAAAATCTAATAGCCCGGATCAAGATCAAGATCAAGATCAAGATCAAGGTGAAGGTGAATATGAAGGTGAAGGTGTGAGAAAAAGACGATTACTTGATCTTAATGAAGTTGCCCCAGGTTCTGGTTTTGATGATGGTCCAAATGCAACTATAAATGATGATGATGGAGATGATTTTTGAGCTGTTCTCTCTTACCAGAAAACAAGATTTGCAGTCTCCGCTCAGGAAGCTTGATAGTGTATGATATTAGAAAGTTACAAATTTTGCAATTATGATCAGAGTTCGTCCGTGGTGTAAGTTAAAGCAACCTGGATGCGATTCATCTTGGATTTGCAGCAGGGAACGACCTGGTGCTGAGAGTTCTGTAGATTAGGTAGTCATTTTTTAGTATGTCTACGTTCATAGAAAAACCTAAAATGGGTAAATGAGAATATGTTGGTGGTTCTTTATTTTATCCAACTAATGTACAATAACCTCTAACTGATATTGTAACTGAAACTTCGGCTTTTAGATGTGCAAGCCCTGTATTATCTTTGATAATTATCTATGTCCTAACAGTTTTGGTGGTGGTTGGTTCTTGAAAAATTGATTAGTTCGGTTGAATTTTTAATATATTTAATGAATCAACCCTTCCCAACACATTACTGAGGTTTCATTTTTCATTCGATACATGATTCTACATTATCAATATCAAATTGGATAAATATTGATATTGGAAGCAGGAGTGTTTCGTTTGATATTTGATTGGCTTTGATCTTATATGGAGTAGTGGGCGACAAAAAGATAACAAAGGATTGCTGCCTTATTAACGGAGTGATCTGGACCACAAAAGTTGTTTTTGGATAGCCGAAGCAATTATTTGCCCTTCAGGGGAATCACATCACACAGTTTTCCATTTTCCTGCCGCAGCTCATCTTTTCCGACGGATATCTCACCATCCGCCTCTTCCTTTTGTGTGTGTTTTTCGCTGTTTCCATTTTCCTGCGCAGCTTCTTTTTGGAAAATATTCTCTGCTGTTTCACCATCAACCCCTTCCTTCTCTGCTTGTTTCCTAGATGATTCTTTACCAGCTCTCTCTTTATCTGCTGCTAATTCCCTCTCCTTGGCAGCAGCTGCTGCTTTCGTTTCCTCGAGTGCTCGAATCAAATTTGAAAGACATTTTTCAACACCGTCCAATGGCGACTTGGGCATAAGGTTCTCTGCAACATCTGCAGGTGTGATCTTGGTCTCCCTCATTAATCCTTGAATTGTCTCAAACATAGCATGTTGTTCCAGTTCCAAGTAATTCTTAGCCAGCACTTTAAATGCCTCAAAACTACAGTAAGATAATCCGATATGCTTGTCCATCCTTCCCCTTCTGATCAAAGCAGGATCAAGCTTCTCTACATAATTTGTAGTAAATACTATAATCCTCTCACCTCCACAAGCAGACCATAAACCATCAATAAAATTCAACAGCCCTGAAAGTGTAACCTTGCTGGTTGTGTCCTCTTTTGGTTCTTTACGACCAGCTTCTTTATCTAACTTGTCATCCTCAGCAGATTTATCAGTTTTCTTCTTCCTCTGCCCTGTAAGATCCAGCGAACAGTCAATATCCTCAATCACAATGATCGATTTCGCGGTTGTTTCAATCAACAACTTCCTCAATTCAGTGTTGTCCTTCACTGCAGTGAGCTCAAGATCATAAACATCATAGTTCAACAAGTTGGCCATTGCAGCAATCATAGTAGACTTGCCAGTTCCAGGAGGGCCATAAAGAAGATAACCCCTCTTCCAAGTCTTGCCAATCCTAGCATAAAAATCTTTGCTTTTGCTGAAGGTCACAAGATCCTCAATGATCTCCTCCTTTTTTTCAGGTTCCAAGGCCATGGTATCAAAAGTGGCAGGATGTTCAAAAGTTATATGACTCCACACAGTGTGCTTGAAACTTGGCCATCTGTGTCCAGAACTGTTGGTATAAAGCTTTCTTTGCCTGCTTCTAACCTTAATCTCCTTCCCTTCTTTCAAAAGATGCTTCAAGTAACTCTCCGTAATGATCTCTCTGTGTCTTTTATGAAAGCTGAGCCTGTAGTATCTTCTCTCTGGCTGTGGATACAAGGATTGTGAGCTTGTCGCAACTTTGCCCGAAACCCACCAAACTTTAACGCCTTTAAACTCGTCTGCCACTCTCTCGTTCTCATCCATGCTAAGAACCAGGTTGTTGTTACTTTTTCCCATCTCTGCTTTTAACCTTTTAGCAGACTTTGATGAGTTGACACTGAGATACGCTTCGACAGCAGCGAAGGCTTCACTTCGTTTGAGTCGATCTCCTGTGTGCTCGTGGATTGTTATCTTGATGTAAGGATAGAAAAAGTTCATGATTCTGTGCGTATACCTCTCAAGGTACCTACGAACTTCGTGCGGACAGTATTGTTGAAAAATAGCCCAGAAAAGCATGAAACTGGCAATGGTTGAACCCATTGTCGACCACGTCTGGGTCATTAATTGAGGTGGTAATATCATTGATGCTCTGTTTTTTGGCTTCGCCTTTTTCTTGTCAGGAGGTATAAGGAAGAAAATGGGATGATTCTGGAGATTGCTGCTCTTCTTATGAATGGTTTTTGTTCGTATCGAGCGAGTGAAGAGTCAATGACGCGTCTAAGTGCGGTGGCAGGTACAGAATTAGAAAAACACGCCAGTGCTAGCCGACAATATATTTCCAATAATTTAATTTGTGTAATTATTATACAATTGAAGTTACGTTTAGAATTTGACAAAGCAGGACCAAACAATCATTTACTACTTAACATTTTATTTTATTATATAAATTAGTTCTTGAACTCCCATAAAGATAAAATCCAACCCTGGTCAAGTTAATGTCAGAAGATGCAATAGGTGAATGGTAAGACGTTCCTAATCAGCTTGCAACTAAACAAGTTAATGTTAAAAGATGCTGGTAGGTGAATGGTGATATGGATTCTCGTTTTCCAAAATGATGGACGGATGCTGACAGGTGAATGGTGATATGGATTCTCGTTTTCCAAAATTTTGGACGGACGTTAATCTTTAGGTCATGTCTGGTTGAAGAATTCTTTTTTTTTGAAATATTCTTAAAATTTAAATAATTCTTTACTTAGTTAGACAACGATACTGAAAGATTAGGTATTCCTCAATTAGGTGTATTCCTTTGTACTTTTGCAAGTAAGTTTGCTTTTTTGGCTAAGCTTCATGTCATGTGCAGTGAGGGGAAGATTTTCGCAATAGATGCCTAAAACTGTAGGATTGTCGTATCTTCAAGGTTGCGAGTAAAGATTCCTAATGCGATTAACAAAAAAAAGGTCGGTCTTTATTAAGTATAAGATAGTAGCAGATCTAGTCAACCATCAGGTATGCTCTTATTGTCTTGTATTATAATTCTATTTACTTAAATTTTCTGTGTATTTTTTTTATTAATTTGCATCACGATTTTTCTGTCACATCTACATATGGGTCTACAATAAACAGTTTTTCTACTATGTAATAGTAAGGTTGCATACTATCAGACTTCTCCAGACTCTGCTTCATTATAGGGCTTCGAACTGGGTGTGATGATAATGATGATAAGCTAAAGATCATCAAAAGATATCTTTAGCTATTCCAAAAATAGAGTTATTTATTGAAGACTTTTTATCGTTATAATAATAATAATAATAATAAAAAATAATAGTAATAATATTAATATTAATAAGAAGAAGAAGAAGAAGAAAATTAATAATAATAATAATATAATTAATTAATTAAAATAATAAAATTAATAATAATAAGAATAATAAATTTTATTTTTTTATATTTTTACAAACTAATCACTATCAATGATAATGGTAATCATTCATTCTTTTTAACCGGTCATCATAATTATAATGATAATATTTATTTTTATTTTTTATTATATTTATTCTCGTTCCTATTATCATTCTTTTGTACGAACTTATCTGTTCCTTTAAATTTGTGAAATCCACGCACGTAGGCTATTTGACATTATACTTTTTTAAGTATCATTCTGTCGATAAGTCGACATGAATACACCACTTCCTTGATAAAGCTTGCATTTAAAAGTTCATTCACCTTTCCCTGTACTAGTTATCGTCATTCATGATTTCATTCACAAACATTCATTACTTTTTCTGGCCTTTAGTCAAACATTTAGCCTAAAGGTTATTATATGCAGCTCAGATGACCATGTGAATACTTCTTTTTCTACTTTTAAGAACTTCACCGTTGGTGTGCTACTCTTGGCCTATCTTCGCTCCTTTTCACAAATTAAGACTCATTGTAACCATTATTCATAATCAATCATTTACCTTGATGTTTGTGATATTTTCTTTGATTACCATCGTACTTTTATGAGGTTATATTGGCTTCCCTTTTATCAAATACAATTTGCTTTCTTATCCATTATCTTTTAATCTTAATGTCTATTATGGCATTTACTTGGTTTATAGGTAAACCTCTTTAATTGAGATCTGTTGAAGATACTATCTCAGTAAAGAATCAAATTAATGACTTGTGTGAATCTTTCTTCACCTCTCCGTTGGTTTAGAGTCCTTGACCTACGATAAGATGGTATGCTTTTACCCATATAACAAAGGTCTCTGCTGGTAGATTAGGTGCAATATTCCATATTCCATGTTAAGGGTTAGAACTTTAGAATAGAATATATGAGAGTTTATTGAGGAGTTAGAAAGTGCATTTTATGCTTATGCATAATATAGTATATACACACACACACGTGAATATTGATTTTTGCACATTAAAATGATTGTACATGTATTCATTGACATTTTACGGGAATAATTGATTTATAATGTGATGATATTAAGAATTGTAGTTTATATGTGTTGAAAATCGATTTAGAGAGTGTATTTACTGATTAAATTTTTTTGGTGAAGTTCAGGAAAATTTTGAAATTTTGGATATTTCTAGACTAGAAAAATGCTAAGTGGCAAGATAATTGATAAATGGTAGAAGAAATAAAAGTCAAAGGATGATGAAAAATTCTATAAATGACTTTGGGATTTAATGACATATTTTATTAAAAATTGAGAGACAATTGGAGTAGAAATTGGAGTTGATTGGACTAGTTTAATAAGAGAAACTAGTTTAAACTCATAGAAATTGGACATGTGGCAAGTGACAAGCGTCACTTGCTAAGCCTAGTCTTTAAACCACGATTTTTATTTGAAGGACCATTAATTGTTTTGTTCTTGCTTTCTTTTTCTTCTTCGTAGCTTTCTTCTTCAAGCTTCTCCACTTCCACGAATTTTCTCACCAACCACCATCAACGTTAAACTTAGCTTTCTTATCTTTTACTTGCTACTGTCACCTTGTTGTCTTCTTCATTTGCCACAAGAAACCGAAACCTCCCAACCTCCATGATGATGTGCGTGGGTTGCATGAGAAGTTAGAGCTTCTTAATGTTTTGAAGAATTTGGAGTTTTAGCAAGTAAGTATCATGTTAATTCTTATAAGTAATAAGTGAATATGAAACAAATATGGTGATTAATTGATATTACATGATCATGAGAATAGTGGTCATTATACATGTGCATCGTGGATGAAGAATGAGAATATTGATGTCTTGTTTTTGTGTTTTTGATGACTATTATTTCATGAGTTGTTGTAAAGATGAGTTTGAAATAGAAAGATCATTGAAAATGTGTATAAAAAGAGTGCAGTAAATTCATGCAAAAGTTGATATGTGTATTCTCTGTTTTCACTGTTCTTATACGTGAATCTGCTTGGGTGTTATAGAGATGGATTTAAGTGAGTAGGAGTTAAGGAAAAGGCTAATGTAATGTGATGTTTTGAAATATGAAGGATTAAGGTGATAGTTGGAGATGAAATGATGGTGTTACAGAAAACGGAGAAGTGCAGAAAATATGGTGAATATACATGTATGACAGGTTCTGTTTTTGGTATTATGATCAAACATAAAGCATGATTTGGTTATGATTGAAATTGAAATGAAATGGAAGTAGAAATGAAGAGGAAATATTGGGGAAATAAGCCAGAAAAGATAGGCTAAGCAAAAGAGATGAACTAAGATGAAAATGATGATGAAGGGTGTTGGAAAATGTACAGATGCAGTGTTTTCATTAAACATGCATCTGCATTTTAGCTATATCTTTATCTGTAAACATCCAAATGGGATGATTTTAAGTTTATATTAAACTAGAGACATATTTCTATATTTTTCATTAAGAAATCGAAATTGAATTCTATCTCTAAGAGTTTAAAATTTTGGCTTGAATTTGAGTTTTTGGATTCTATCGTGGTTTGGGAACAGTCCGTAGTATTTTAGGTATAAATTGCAGAATATTGAACCAAATTGCATGAAATTAGTGGCATTAGAAACTTAAGACATAAAGAAACAATTTTTTAGAAGAATATTTTGCCTAAATCCTTCATTTTACTTGTCAAAATGGCCATGAAAAATTGACCCAAAGGTTTATTTTGAGAAGAGCTGGAATGAAGCTTGAATAAGAGGTAGTGCATTATCGTGCATAAGCACGATCGTGACAAAAAGGGGTCATTAAGGGGTTGCACAATCGTGCACAAGCATGATTGTGACATAGGAGGATCAATTGGAAGTCGCAGGATCGTGACAGTGAAGGTATACTGTTGTTTAACAGCTTTGAACACCCCTCACTCTTTTGGCCATAACTTCTTCTCCGAACCTCTGATTGACTTGAAACTTGGACCAAGCACTCCTAACACATTTTATTTCTTCTCCACCAAATTTCATATCCATCTGAAATCATTAGTAAAAGATTGATAATGAATGATTGATGAATTTAAGATGAAATGAGCTGGAGTTTGTTAAGTGGAGTGATTTCATTGAACAACCATTAGTATTTTGGCCATATCTTGATCTGTAAATTTCAAAATAGAATGATTTTTGATTTAGATTAAACTAGAGACATATGGATACAAATTTTATGTAGGAATAGAATTTTAATTCTGTGTCTAAGAGTTTTAAATTTTGGCTCAAAGTTGAGTACTAAGTACTATTGCAGTTTAAGAATAGTCCGAATTATTTTGAGCATAACTTTTAGAATACTGAACCAAATTGTATGATCTTAGTGTCATTAGAAACTTAAGACATATGGGAACATTGTTTTAGAAGAAGGTGTTGTCTAAATACTTCATTTTTCTTGTCTTAATGACCATGAAAAATAGACCCGAAAATCTGTTTTTAGAAAAAGCTGGAATGATCAATTGAGTTATGAACTTAAACTCAATTTGTTTTGTTGAGGTATAAACCTAAACTCAAACTAGACTTAGGTGAGTTTTGATATTTGAATGACAATGTGAACTAAATAAAGGAAACGTACCCGGGATTGTCATCGAACATGTATTGTACATAATCCATACACACATTCGTGCAAATGAATACTTACAATAGTACAAAGTTGTGATGTGTGTAATTATGTATGTATTGCATGATTTAGAAGATCATATTGAGCAACAACATCTAGACATTGCCAGGACATCGAGGCAATAGCTTTCTGGAGCAACTGTGAGTAACTTAGGTGGTCTTACTTAATAAATTGATTGTTTTAAATGTTGTATTGAATTAAATTGTGAATGTAATTGTGCTGATTCCAGACATTAAATGTTCGAGGCGTTTGATGCATGAATGACTTATTGGAAGTGTTCCTTGTATGTGAATTTGAAGAAGTAAATGATTCTCAACATATATGTTGAATGCCGGATCAAAGTCCGAAGATAAATATGAATGTGAATGTGATGTATTTCATTACATGAATGCATGAACAAATAATGACAGTTGTGCCATGAGTAGCCACCGAAAATGAGCTTAAAGCTTAGAATGTGATTAAGAGCCAAAGGCTCGCTATGTATAATGAGCCCTGTATCTCCGACAGATAAAGGACAGTTATCATTGAGCCCAGTATCCAAAATAGATACGAGACTATTATAGGCACTCGGTCATAACAACGTAATAATTAAAAATCAGTCTCATGAGCATTGCATAGACATTTAATATGTATGTTTGAATGATTGTAATGTATTGTTGACTTGTATTTGAATAAGAACGTGAGAATTGTGAATAAAGTGTTATGTGATGCTACATGATAATAATAAAATGACGTGAATTATGTGATTGTATGTATTGATGTGATATATGAATTGAGTGAATCATTGAGAATGATTATCTCATTGAGTTCGTAAAACTCACCAAAATTGTAATGTTGACATTTCAGGACTGAAAGAGGACACTAGTGACAGAAAGACTTTACAAGAAGCATAATTCTTGTAATTTTGGAAAGTAGAAATGGCTCAAAGGTCGGTCAATTGAGATTGAAATATTAGATAGAATTTTTGTATAATTCCTCATATGTGTAGCGTGTTTTGTATTTAGTTTTGATAATGTACATATAGGGATGAAATATGAAATCCTACAATGTACATATTCAGTTTTTATGAAATGAAATGAGGAATTCGGTTTTTAAATATTGTATTAATGCATTAAATGATGATGCCATGATTAAATGAGTGTTGTGACTACTCTAGAATGTCACCTTTGTGAGGTACGTATTCAGATATCACTCAGGATGTCAGGTACTTGTCCTACGAGAGTGGGGTGCTACATTAGGTCTAAGAGTGATCTTTGCGACCATTTCTTTGTTCAAATCTTTCCAAAATTGCAGCTTCTCGTTCAATCCTTTTCAAAATTGGAACTTCTTTAATTTTTGTCGTTAAAAAAGGACCAGCCCTTTATCTCTATATTTTCACATTGAGAATTCTTTGTGACTTCAGGCATAGCTAGCTCCTATAGTGTGGCGAGCCTTTTATAAAAACTTTTTCATATTTAGATTTAAAGGATTAATTAATCTCACTCTTCTATGACAATTGGAGTGAGATAAGCCCAATTTGTCATAACATGTTCCTACATCTCAGTTACAAGTTTGCCCTAAATTCTAAGTTAGAATTCGAATAAACAATAATGAATGGCGAGGTGTTACTGAGGATATGTTGCAATTCTTATCAGAATACCTACTAATTTGAGAAGTCAGGATAAATATTTTGGGTTACACTATAATTTTGGAAGATATACAAATGTCTCTACTAAAGTGCTTATTAGAGACAAGAGTCTTATGTTGGAAGGTTGGGGACTAGGTTTGAACCTATACCATGCCTTAAAAGGAGTCTTCCCGTTTACAACTTTCGTAGGAAGCCTGTTTAACAAGAACACAGCTGTGTTTGTTACTTCTACCCAGTACTCCTTATGCAAACCTTCCTCACACATCAAACATCTTGCCATCTCAAAAAAGTCACGTTCTTCCTTTCACTAACTCTATTTTGTTGTGGAGTCTGTGGGACTGTCAATTGATGCTTAATGACAACTTCCTCACAAAATTGATTAAATTGGTATGAAATATACTCCTTGTCATTATCAGACCTCAACCTTACGTTTGGTTACTATCCTCAGGGGTGAGGACAGTGGACAAGGGCAGAAAAGTGCTGTCCTTAACGCTGTTTGGTTGCTGTCTTGATGAATTTCTGTCCCGTCCTCAGTGGATAGGGACAGAAAATTCTGTCCAATCCAAAAGTGAGGTACAGAAAACAATTGTCCAATGGACAAGAATGAGAAAAGACGAAGGTGACCCTGTTCTATCCGAAACCTACACACGTTGGATCTGTCGCACATCGTCTTCTTCCATCTGCTTCTTCCAACTCTTTCTCATCTGATGCACCTCCTCTTCGTTCAGCTGCTCATTTGTTGCACCTCCTCGTCTCTCTCGCACCTCGTGTTCTTCCTGCTGCCTCGTCTCCAGAAACGTCACTCTCCCTTCAAGCGACCCCAGAGTTCGACACTCGAGCCTCTCTTCTGGGTAAGACGCTTTTCATCCCATCGTGTATGTTCTTTTGTAATACGTAATGGGTTTCGGTAGATGAGGTTTGTGTATGGAGTTAATGTTTCGGTTTTCCATCAAGACAACCGATAGTCTTGAAAGGCCATTTGAGATTAAAATCTGTCGTCCTCTTCTCTGCTTTCACAGAAACAGCAGCGTTGTTAGGAGTCCCAATCAGAAACGCATTAGACGTCTTCTACTGAAAGTGGTAAGTCCTCTATCTTACCTTAATCTGAGATTGATTTGGGAAAATTATTGTGTGTTGTGAGAATATGTTTGTTGTGTGAAAGTGGTAAGTCCTCTATCTGAGAATTTGATTGTTGTGTACACATACGTGAATGATTTGGGGAAGTTATTGAAATTTTCACAAACATATTCACCTACAAATTCACAATGATACTGCATTTATCGATCTTGATGCCCTTGGATTTGATGAAGAACATGCATGGATCCATAAAGTGTTTTTAGTATCATTCTCATGCTTGGCTAGTGATGAAAAAGGCAAAAGTTCATATCATTTGTTCTTCTTATGTTCATGGTAATGTTCGTCTTTTTGGTGGCAACAATTCAAAGATGGATATTTGTTTGATATCAATGATCTGTTAGGTGTACTCTTCTGTCTTTGAATAAAGTTTAACGTCTGTTTGTTGCGTAGGCTATTTGTAAATTGGGAATTCTAAGTGTATTTAGTATATCAGCTTACATTTTGTAGGTATATATTGCTTGCTTATTGTTGGTTGGGAACTAGCATTGCAGAGACAAAAATCTTCTCCCATTCGGAAACTTGAATTAGACAATTTCCTCTCAAAGTGGTAAGTCCCTCTTCCTAATTAGCACCCCCAATATTTCTGTCTGCTAAATATTAAAGTGATCACATTCACAGAACATTGGAAATTTGTGCATAATATAACAAAATCTTGTTGTATGAAGGACCATTCATATTACATCAAGAAGAGAAACTTGAACTTGAT
>JAOTAX010000007.1:21983794-21993846 GCA_025629825.1 Erythroxylum guanchezii
CTTCGTCTTCGAGACAAAACACATAAGCAACTTCTAGAGATACCCCTTCTCCCACATAAGCAAATTTTTTATTCTTAATTATATTTTTATTATACAAAATTAATTATCTTATTATTATTATTATTATTATTATTATTATTATAATAAATTTTGTGCTTGTTATTATATGTCTCGACACAATGCTTAAGATTAACTATAAAGGACCACAGATGATTATGTTATCAAGTTACAAAGCACCACTTGGTACCGAAGGACTTCAACTTATTCAAGTATTCAGTCAGCCATTCACTAAAATGGATGGAATCTTTACTCCACTATCTGAAGCATGGAAGAAAGCTATTTGTCATCAATTACGAGAATATACAGCTCATCGACGCAATTATTGTTTCCAAACACCAGCTAATAGACAAACAGTACCAGAAAAAGAAGATGCTCTTGATGACTCGACCATTATCATTGAGGAATAAAACAAAAGAGGCAGCTAACAAAAGCAAAAGGACAAGTATGTAGGTCCCAAGTGACCGACTCTTTGTATAAAGTGTAAATTATTAAGAATCTTTACTTTTACTTTATCTTTACTTTTTCTTTATGACCGAAAGGTTGTCGGCCATTTGGCCTTTAGCTTTAACTTTAGCTTTAGCTTAATGTAATAGTTGTTCGAAGTTGATTTATCTCCTTGGTGATTATACCAGTCTGTTGTTGAAGGTTAATCAATTTAGCTTCTTTTTGTATTAATGTGTCTTCTAGCTGTTTTATAACTGCTTCTATTCTCTCGTAAGAATATCTGCAAGAAAATTGTTAGTAGTCTTTATATAGTGAAAAGAAAATGTATATTGATTGAATTCCAATTGCCATCTGATAAGACGACCTTGGTTGTAATTCGTTTGAATTGTATACTTCGAGAATCCACATAAATACTTCGAATCCGTTTGAATTGTAAATTCAACCGGTAATAGATTTATCCGCCATTTTCTCAAAATTTTGAGACAGGCTAATGTTTCTTTCTGATGAGTTGTATACTTCATTTCAGTAGGATTGAAAGTCCCATTTATATACTTGCATACTTGGTACTTCTTTAATTTGGGTGGTTTTGCCAAAAGGCAACCTGCCCATGTATCTTTGCTAGCATCTATTTGAATAAGTAAATCATCATGAGGTAAATAATTATATAAAATTGGTAAATTGTTATAAAGTTTCTTGAGTCTCTAAACTGCAAGAGTATCTTCAGTATTCCACTGCCATTGATATTTGGTACTGTATTTTAATTGCAATATTCATCTTTCTTTTGCTGGGATAATTTAGTAATTAATACTGTTTTTATATTCTATCAACTACAATCAAATACATTTTTGTCCTCAAGACGGAGACAGTTTTATCTGTTTTGTCCATCACAACCAAACACCTTACTGTCTCAAATTTTTGTTCTGTTTTATCTCCAAATTTTTGTTCCGTACCATCTCTGCATACAGGAGACAACAATCATCTGCGGTGTGAGTTCTGGATTGCCTGCCACACGATCTTGACTATTATGGGCCATAGATGAAGCAACCTAAAAGCGGAGAGAATGAATGAACGAATGAACGAATTCGAATAAGCATTCTGCATGCATAACTAGGCTACTATACAACACATGATGCTACGACTACAAAACTTCCATTCCTATTTCCTCTATTCTAATTCCCGTAGACAATCAACACCATTGAAGTATCGGCATCATCCCACGTTCCCAGTATTCATCAGGTCAACAAACTTGTGATCCTCGATAAAGTGTCATCTCATGTTGCAACACTGGGGCTTTCCCGACTGTTGCAATCTATCCCAAAGACATGTTATCTGCCTTGGAGATTGGTAATGTGCAGTATAATAATCCTCAATGCATCCAAACTGACAGAACTTCAAGCTATGTACATATTGCACAGGTTTTGAACTGTTAAACTGCTCCACCCACATTCCCATACTCACATCTTCCATCTTGAACAACTGCACAAAGGATAATATCCATCCACCGATGGCAAAGAAGAAAAAGAGAAGTTAAAAAATACTCTAAAAGGCTACAATTCTTCATTATATGGAATCATACAATTGTAGCAACTGCAGATAACTTACTCTTAGTTTATGTCTCTCGAACTCAGAAACAATGAAACGTGCAATATCTGATGATAAAATGTAGCCTGGTCCATTTGCATAGGGTGGATAAACTTCTTCTGGCCACTCCTGAAACCACCACCAAATAGAAATAATGGGAAGACAATGTCAACAGAGCAAAATGAGCAATGAAATCAGGAAGCTCACTCTAAACTCAACTAGGCAAAACAGGAAATCAACCAAACGTGCAATAAATAGCAGAGGTACCATAGCTACTGGTTCTATTTTAAAATCAGATCTATCATACAGGTTCTTATCAACAAATACCAGTTCTCTTGATCCCAACCTATCCATGACAAATCAAAATGTCAAACAACCACCAGAAATAGGAAAGATAAAGGAGCCATGCTGTCCTTTCTTTACCAGGTAACGACTTGATCAAGAAAGGACCACCATAAAGTATAATCTCGTTCACTTCCCAAAAGAAAGAATCAACTACATTTCAGTTATGGCAGGAGCTGCTGTGCAAGAAAGACGTGGCAGAGCATTGAAGTTACAGAACACGGTGTGATCCTGAAGCTTTGCACATCTATTACAAAGAGGAGATGCAGCCTCCTCCATTTTCAGGCTAGAGTCTTGACATCAAAATTATGGGACAGATTTATAAAATGTCTCCTTAAAGACCTAATTGGGAGCAGTTTAATAGAACTAAAGGTTGAGTAATTAGAGATATCAAACCTACCTCATATGTCACAGCCCATTTGCCATGTCGCAAAACTTTATAGTAGTAATTTATATTCCCAATGTATAAGTTTCTTCCCCTTGGAACTTTTCTTGCTTCATTGATGACTGCATCCACTCTTATAAATGTGTCATCGTCACCCTTCATAATGTACTTCGCACGAGCTGTGCGGACCTGAGAACAAAATAAGACAATGCAATTCGAATTATCACTAGAAGCAACAAGCAGATTAATAACTTTCTTCATGCCTGTATGGTATTTTCTCACTCACCCCATATTCACAGATAGCAACTGTTTTTAACACCACTAGGTCATAGTTATCCATGTAAGGCACTATAACGATATCCCCAAAAAATTCTGCCTCTTTCTTCAACTCAAAATTCACTTCTTTTCGAGGATGCTGTCCGAAGATCAACAAGAAGAGTTAAGTTGAGATCAAATCAAAGTCATCATATTAAGGACTAATCACTAAAGGTGCACGTGCGAACAATCTTCACATACCAGTGCCACAAAGAAGCGGGCCACTACATTTGAAGATTTAATGAGACTATGCTGCATCCAGGACTTCCTTATAGCCATCCGCTCAGCAAAATGGTTACCTGCAGAAAGAACACCAATGAAAAGTTCATTGGATCCCTCAGGAAGCGGTGGGGCTCTCCATCTGTTAGACATCTCTAGATGCCTCTGAGGAGCAAAACTAGGATGAGTTGAGGGCAATGAAGCAGCAAATATAGACAGGATATCAATGTCCCCGTTCACAGTAAGTCCAGTGGCATCCTCAAGAGTAAATCCCTGCCACGGATACCAAATAGTATAAAGAACTATCCGCGTTGACGCTGACATTTAAGTGGTGTAGGGGAATACTCACAGTGCGATAGGGAAAAGAAGTGATATGCCTCCCATCCACATTAACATGGAAACCCTCCAAACCAGCACTAAGAGTTAGAACAAACAACTTCTCCTCTGGAAATGGGAATGGCCAGTCAAAAGCCACCCTTTTCGATCGGCCAATAATCCTTTTTAACCACCAAGTTGCCTTTGACTCCTCTGAGCGATTGTCATCGTCACGGATCCACTTTTCACACTTCACATGATTGTCCACTGTAGCAATAGCCAGTACGAAGGATTAGCAATTAGGTAGAAAGACAACCAGAAAAGGTAAGCCAGTTTCTCTTTCATTATTTGTTATTTTGCTAAGAAAGACAATTTCTTTAAAACATTATGAGCTCCGCAATAAGAATCCATAACTACTAATATATACCAAATCCCACTAAGAAAAGAAAGAAAAAGTATTTATGCACACGGTATCTCAAAATAATCAGACGACAATTATCCATCGAACACAAGAACAAAATAAAACTGAACTCACCAGTCTCTTCATTTGCCTTAGACTTCCATCCCTCACATCTCAAAGCAGTTCCCCACTGCATTCTATAACAAGTATTCTGCTCAATCACCGGCTTTCCACTCCAATCGCCTTTCATTCTTGGGTTGAAATGCAAAATCCTTGGTGGGTCTTCGCCTTCCACAGTCTTCAATCCCTGCAACTCCATCATAAACTGTGACACCATCAAAGAATCACCCTCTTGAACCAGTGATATCTTTGGATCACGCTCCGCATGAGCAGCTCTCGGCTTCCCCACCAAGGTTATATGTGAGCCCAAAGTTAGGCCACAAGGTAACTCCATAACTTTCCCTCGCTGGAAGAACTCAGCCCCAGACAGCAAAACTGAATGGGGACAATTTTCTAATTGGTTCTCAGATTTCTTCACGTCCACGACCTGAACCAAACCCGCTTCAATCTCTTCCCAAACCTTTCTCCCAACCTCCCAAGCAGTTTTTGCATTCTTGTGGAGCTCCAAGGATCCATCTTTTTTAGTGGGGTCGAAAGTTTTGATGTCAAAATCCAAATTTGACAAAATGTTATTGGGTTGCTCATCATTTTCTGAGTTGAAGAGCAGGGACTGAGTCGGCTGGGCCAAGTTCTGGGAAACCCATAAAAGTGGCCGAGCAGGAGCATCCTTGTCCTGCAAATTCTCTTCGCTTTGAAGTACAAAAGGACGAGTTAAGGGTTCTTGAGACACAGAACCCAAGCCACCATTGAACACAAATGGAATTTCTAAAGTTACGAGAACTACATACAATAACCCAACACCAATCAGGAATTGAATCGATCTTTGCCTGCTCAAAGACAATAACATATCGAATCTATCCAGCTTTGTCTCGGATTTCCTTCTCTTCATTTTTAGAAAAAGAAAAAAGAATTCGAACCCCAGAACCAGAACGAAATGAAAGATACAATCTTTTTCAATGAAATACGAGAGTGCAATGATGCAAAGGACTAGAAAGAAGAAAATTAAGTCCACAGGAGAGAGGGATGCAAGAGCGATGGGCTTGGAGAGGAAACTGATGGCTTTAAGGGAAGATTTTGGGCATGTCAGTCCCTTTTTTTTTTCCCCCCTCTTCCTCTGTTCAATGGAAAAGGTTTCATAATTTTTCGGGAAAGAGAGGGAAAGAGAAAGAAAGTGGGACCCACTTTCAAACCGTTGGACACATGAAAATTAAAAAAAAAAAATTAAACAATCTTCCGCCGTTATAACATGACGACATCTTTTTAGGCAATTGAATAGACATTTTGTTAACAGATTATTATTTTAAAAGAAAATAAAAATTTTAATTAACATGAGTTTAAAATGGCAATTAAAGAGATCCAAATACTTCTCGTCTACCGAAATTAAATATTAATATTTATAATTGAAGTACAATAATGAACCTTTTTCGATTTACAAAAATATAAAATATGAAAATTACTTATAATTAATAAGCGGAGACACTTGTCCCGTTCAAGGGATATAAAGCATACGGAGCATATCAAGCATATTTGTCATGTTATTTTTTTTAACAACTTTGTTTCTAAACATACATCTTATAATGAAAATCTTTTTTTGTTTATTATTCTATTTTAATTATTTATTACTTTTTTTCGACTTTAATATTTACTTAACCTTTTTGTCATATTTTTATGTTACATTTATACGTGAGTTTATCAAAAATAGCATCTCTATTATATAAGAATAAGACTGCATAATATCAGACATTTCTAAACTCTATTTTATTACGAGACTTCAGAAAAAATAGAGATACTCGTAATACTTGTATTAGAATAAAATGTTTATAATTTGCACCGTTGTAACATATCCTTTTACCTCAAGCATAAGTTAAAATACTATGATTATCTCAAGTTCAACTTTTTAGAGCATTTGTTCGGTACAAAATAACGGCAGCAGGGGATACTTTGAAAGTTAAGGGACAAGATTATAGATTTAAGACACAATCAAAGCAAAACAGACACTGGTTCGCCTCTATTTTGTTCTTTTCCTATTGTTTTGAGTTCCGAAAAATCATATCTCCCTCGTCAATGCATTACAGCAACGGGAAAGGAACTGTTCTTTGTAGCTCTCTTCTCGCCGATCGGCGTAACAGTAGGGATAAATAATATTAAGAAGGAAACAGTCAAACGCTTCAGTTCCGCAAGTCTTGGAATTGGCAAGGTCATATACTGTGTTGATGTAGCCATAAATCATATTTTAATTTTTAAAGACGGTATTAACTTAAGTAATAGTAGCATATTATTAGGGATATGTCTTGTATAACAATAACAGATATTTATATGTATAGCCAAAAAATCGTATATAAATACTCATTCATGAAAGAGTTCAAATACGCTTAAATATATAGCTACTTTTTCTCACCTTCCTTTATATCAAAGCTCCTTTTGTGAAAAAAGGTAGTCTCTTAGTCTTTTGGTTCTTAAATTCTCTTTAATAATGATTGTTATATGCCAACCGGTAAAGTTGTTCATTTATAACTATAAGTTACATGTTCAAATTACGGAAACAACCTTTTATAAAAATACAAAAAAAAGATTGCGTACATTATGATCCTTTTTAGACCCTCATAAAGCGGAAAGACTTGTACATTAGGTACATTAACTTTTATTCTCTTTAATAGTGTTTGTTATACCCCAAACTCTTTTAGTCTTTAAGAGAATCACAACGATGCAAACCCCATCTCCTAACTCCTTTGTATACACTAAGGTTATGTTTGGTTGGACGTAAAGTTTTTAATGGAACGTAATTGAATGAAATAGAATGATTTATAATGGAATGAAATATAAATGGATGTAATATTAAATAAAAATATTGTTTGGAAGAGATAGAAGGGTTCATAATGTAGTATAGTGAAATGTTGTTTATTATTTTATATTTCATCCTAAACTTCCCAAATCGGAGGTAACTTATTTTTACTGTTTAAGATGAAATGTGATGTAATGTAAAACTCTTCCCTTCCATCATATTTCATTTCATTCTATTATAAACCCTCCACCCAAATGATAAAATAATATTACATTCCATTTTATTCCATTAATAACCATCGAATTAAACATACCATAACACATGGATCCAGAACTTCCAACATTTAGTTATAAAACTCTTGTTGTCTAGAGGTAGACGAAAATTGAAACGATGTTTCTTTAGAAATTAAAAATAAATTAATGAATAAAGTAGAATAGAGTACATAACTATTGGAGGAAGAGCTCTCCAGTAGTTAAGAAGCACGGTAGAGATATTCCATAAAAGCAAGGAACAATATGATCCCGTTTAGATATATTGACTAAGCATTGCATAAAAACGACATGCGCTATTGACTCATTCCAAATTATTAATCAAATCCACCCCCATCCTCTAAGCTTCCCCAAATGTTCCAAAATAGGGTTGGTGCTTTTATCAATCCGCGATACAAATCGCGATTGTCCGGTAAGGATCTTCACTGTCATCATGTCGAAACTTCATCCAAAGATGATTATATTACCTATCTTCCCTTAATACTTGCAGTGACGGTGGAGATCTTAAATAGTGGGTACGTTATTGGCTATCCTTACGGCTTGCAATCTCTGACTTCCTCAGGTAAGATCTGACTTTCAGTCCTTATCTAGTAGTTTTGTTCCATTTCCCAGTAAGTATATTGCTCTCTCTCTTTGTGCATGATAGTTTGTAGCACTAAATCAGTTGAACATTCCTTGTTTTGGAACTTTCGTTGATTTCTTTTTTTCCATATCTCTTGGGTAGATATGGCAAGAGATAGAATCTTCCTCTTCTAGAGTGGAGAGGAAGCTTGCGCTTCTGCTAGAATCTTAGCAACCTCGATGAGTGAATTTGATGTCCCGTCCCAAGAAAGGCAATTTATGATCCTATTCCAGATGAAACTAGAAAAGAGGCATAAAAAGAATAGTTGGTTCCTAGTTTTAATACCTCTTCTACACAGACAACAATTTTGGTCCAAATTCTGGATAAATTGGGATCTGTCCATTGTTGCTACCCTGTTCCTTACCACTAGCCATAGTACGAAAGCAGAACTTGACTTGAGAATATTACACCAGATAACTTTGGCCCAAAGATCATCTTGATCAGAGTGACAGAGCCATTTCCTGTAGATTTTGTTGTAAAAGGTTTCAATAGAAGATTCTTTCCATAGAAACAATCCTATAAGTTAGGATCAAGAGGGTATGGAGGTCTCAGATGACTCATTGAATTAGGAAATTGTATCCATTCATTATGATTTATAAGACTAGCTACCTTAGCTTTGTGGTTATGATCTGAAAAAGCAGAAACAACAATAGGATTAGAGGAAAGGGGATCATAGCCCGTCCAATTATTGTGCCGTAGGACAACAGTTTGGCCATTTCCAATTTTACAGAAGACATCATTTGCTACTTCTTCCCTTTTTCTTAAGAACTGATTAAGGAACCAAGAATGAGATGGCCTTATAGGAAGGGATCATATGTTGTTCCCTTTCAAAAAGTAGCTATGGAGCCATTTCATCCATAATGAATAATTATCCTGGATCATTCTCCAAAGTCTTTTGATCAGAAAGATATTGTTTGCAACTCTTACAGAGATGATCCATAGCCCACCCTTCACCTTTGGTTTACACATATCAACCCATTTAACCTTAGGAACCCTAGAACCTCCATTTGCTTTCCCCCATAAAAAATCTCTCATCATCTTCTCCGCATTTTTTACTAGCTTTTTCGACAAAGGAAAATGAATACTCCAATAAAGATAAAGGGAACATACAACAAATTTAATAAGTTGAACCCTACCACCATAAGACAAAAATTTGTTTGTCCATTTGCCCAGTCGCCTTTGAGTTTTTTCAATAAGGGGAAGATAATCATTGAAGGATAGTCTTTTGGTAGAAACAAGAAAACCTAGGTACTATAGAGGAAGATTTTTCCTATCCATACCAGTCAGAGAGGAAATAGTGCCCTGGAGAGAGGGTGCTGAAGTAGAGGGAGCAAAGTGACTTTTGTTAAAATTCACTTTAAGACCTGAAATCCTGGAGAATTCTTTAAGAGTGTCCATTGGTAGTTTCACTGAACCTGAATGAGCTTTGGAGAAGAGAATAAGGTCATCTGCAAAACAAAAATGAGTGAGTGATAGTTTCCTACACTTAAAGTGAAACTTGAATTTAGGATTGTGAGAGACTTTGGTCTTGATCATTAGTGAGAGCACTTCCATACATAGGATAAATAAGTATGGGGACAAGGGATCCCCTTGTCTGATTTCCCTCTTCCCTTTGAAAATTCTGGAAGGCGAGCCATTAATAAGCATAATGTAGGCTGTAGTTGTAACGCAAATCTTAATCCAATTAATAAAAGGATTTGGAAAATTGAACTCCTTAAGAACTTTGAATATGAAGGGCCAACTGATGCAATCGAAAGCTTTGTTGAAATCCATTTTGACAACACAGTTAGGGAGTGAGTTCTTTCTGGTGTATCCTTTAAAAAGTTCCTGTGCAATAAGAATGTTGCCCCCAATATCTCTATTTTTCATAAAAGCATTCTGATTCTCACTAATAATGAGGTTGAGTACTCCCTTCAGTCGGTTAGTAAGGATCTTAGCTGTTGGATCTCGTTACCGAGACCCAACTACGGAAACCGGAAACCTCATACTTATACAGGATTCATTAAAACGAAGGAATCGGAATCGAAAGTCGTAGAGGATCGAACAGAAGCGGAAGCAAAACAAACAGAAAACTCGGATAACAAATCGAAGACAAACGAACGCGTTGGAAACTCCTAATCATTCTAAAATACCGGTCTGAAATTTTTTTTCTCTTTTCTTCTCATAAATTTCTATTCTCTCTTTCTCTTTATTATTCA
>JAOTAX010000007.1:22003837-22014234 GCA_025629825.1 Erythroxylum guanchezii
AATTTAAATATAATCAGAATAATAAAGTTCATAATAATAAGAAGAAAATTACTAATTATAACAAATTTCATAATAATTATAAAAATTAAAATTATTAATAAATTTAATAAGCATAACGAATATTATAATACTAATAATAATACTAATACTAACAATAATAATAATAATAATTGTAATAATAAATATAACAAAAAGTTTAATAAAATTATTAACAAGGAATTTAATAATTATTATAATAATTTCATAATTACTCTCCAATAAATTTAATAACAGTAAGTAATTTAATAATAATATTTAATAGTTATTATAATAATGGAAATATAATTTATTAATTAATAATTATAATTATTATATAATTAGTATTATTATTAATAAATAATACTAAATAAATAAATATACACTTAATATCAACAACAAAATTAATAATGTCTATGAATTATAATAAACATATTTTAATAATAATCCTGTCCTGCAAAAGTCGAGAAGTACATAAATAATAAACATTTAAACATGGCTTTGATAACATGTTTCTTTGTCCAAGCCAAGCTGGTAGGCGGCTTGGTCGTTTTTAGTTTGATCTCCTCTGTCTGAATAGCACGCGTGCTTTCAAAATATAAGGCAAAAAAGGCGTCGTTTCTCTATTGGACAGAGTAAGACGGGATAAAATTAGACAGGTGATCTGAACTCCCATAGAACGTGGGTGCTGTCCAATTTTTGGACAAAACGACGTCATATCCTGTCTTAGACAGAATAAGACACGATAGACTTAAACAGAGGATCAGCTCTCCTATATGACCCCACGTTGTCATACAAGTCGTTCATCGAACTTCTATGGTTCCGTCATCATTATCGGAAAATATCCACCAAGCTCAAACCCATGGTTGTACGTACTATCATGCCCTCATGCAGCACAGCAGATATAAACAAAATCTTCTGACGAAACCCAATTTCACGAAAGTAATGGATACGAACAAACAGAAACCATTGATCTTTTAAGTGCTTATAGCTAGCAAAATAAATGGTAAGTTGGCGAGGCGGGAAAGAGAGAAACTGGACAGAAGCAGTAACTATGATCGAAGAGAAAGAACATTAATACATATTTACAAGGGACTTCGCAAAAGTTGGCAAGCACCTGAAAAACTCGCATGAGAGTCTAACATAACCTACTTAAAAACCTTGTGTTTTGGACTCGGGAGTTCATTTCAAAGGAGTTGTCATTCCTGCTAACTCTTTTCTTCGAGTTGGGGCCTGATTTAAAAATGGATTTCCTATTCATTCTGTTTCTTTCAACATCAAAATTTACATAAGATATCACAATATTAAGATATCGGAGAACAAAGCACCATTTCTTGGAGATAATTTTAAATAGATTAAAATCTGGATAATATATAATATTTATGTGTGGTCACTTGGATTTTAAAATTGACTTGTAACTGGTTGTATATGTTATATACGGCCTAGTGTAAGTTAAATATATTAACTTCTTAATTATTCTTTGATATCTCTCCTTATTTGTTAGGATTGGAGTATAGGAGAAATACAAAGACATGATTCACCTTAATAGGAGTATTTATTGGCTCACATATAGAATATTGAGTTCAAGTAAGAGATCTAAAGTATATAATTCCTTTCTGAGATAAATAATTTTTGCTTAGACCGAAAAATTTCAAGCATTTGGGAAGCTTAAAATGCGTTCCTCGTAAAAAGTTTATCATTATCTTCTCCACAGTTTTGACTAGCTTTTTGACAAGGGAAAGCGAGTACTCCAGTAAAGATGAAGGAAACATAGAACATATTTAATAAGTTGAACCCTACCACCATAAGACAAAAATCTGTTTGTTCATTTGCCCCATCGCCTTTGAATTTTTTCAATAAGGGGAAGACAATCATTGAAGGATAGTCTTTTGGTGGAAATAGGAAGACCTAGGTACTATAGATGAAGATTTTTCCTGTCCATACTAGTCAGAGAGGAAATAGTGCCCTAGAGAGTTCTGTCAAAGTAGAGAGAACAAAGTGACTTTTATGAAAATTCACTTTAAGACCTGACATCCTAGAGAATTCTTTAAAAGTACCCATTAATAGTTTCGTCGAATCTAGATGAGCTTTGAAGAAGAGAATAAGGCCATCTGCAAAACAGAGATGATTGAGTGATAATTTCCTACATTTAGATTGAAACTTGAATTTAGGATTGTAAGAGACTTTGGCCTTAATCATTAGCGAGTGCACTTCCATACATAGGATAAATAAGTATGGGGACAAGGGATCCCCTTGTCTGATTCCTCTCTTCCTTTTGAAAATTCTAGAAGGCGTGCCATTAATAAGCACACTGTAGGTTGTAGTTGTAACACAAGCCTTAATCTAATTAATAAAAGGATCTGGAAAATTGAACTCCTTAAGAACTCTGAATAGGAAGTGCCAACTAATGCAATTGAAAGCTTTGTTGAAATCTATTTTGACAGCACAGTTAGGGAATGAGTTCCTTCTGGTGTATCCTTTAAGAAGTTCTTGTGTAATAAGAATGTTGTCCCCAATATCTCTATTTTTCATAAAAGCATTTTGATTCTCACTGATAATAAGGTTGAGTACTCCCTTCAGTCCATTAGTAAGGATCTTATTAATAATTTTGTAGAGAGGATCTTATCAATAATTTCGTAGAGAAAATTGATGCATGCAATCGATGTGAAATTGCCAAAACTAGAGGGGCCAGGAGTTTTAGGGATTAAACAAAGAAAAGTTTTGTTAAACTCCTTTAGAAGCACTCCATTAGCAAAAATTCGTGAATAGTCTCTCTAACCTTGGGTCCTATAAAGGACCATGCCTTTTGGAAGAAAAATCCATTAAGCCCATTCGATTCGAGAGCTTTCATCCTATTCATAACAAATATCGTGGCATTAATCTCATCATATGTTATGTCTTCCACCATTTTCCTAGCAGCTTCAAGTGTGACTTTGTTAGTGATAAAATTCTTAATAGGGTCCAAAAAGGAATCAGAATCCATATCCGAACTCAAAAGACCTCTATAGAATTTAATAGCTTCCTCCATAATGCTTGATTGATCATTAAGACTTCTTCCCTCTGTACTGATTATCGATTATATTTTATTGACATTCCTTCTATCAGATAGGGAATTGAAAAAGAATTTAAAAGCTCTATCCCCTTCCCTGTTCCAATTAATCCAAGCCCTTTGATGGATGAGTGAAAACTAATCTTGGACTGCTCTTAAATAGAGGTTAAGTTCCAGCTTTTCCTTCGAAACAAGGTCTGAATCATTAAGATTATAAGAGAATAAACTTTGAGTAGCAGCTAGTCTTTCCTTAGCAATATCAATGGCAGTTTGAGTACTAGGGGAATGAGAAACTTTCAGTATCTTCAACTAGAAGGATATGGGGTAGAGGACTTCCGAAAAAGTCCCTCAACTAGAATGGAAGAGTGATTAGAGAAGAGGGGATTCATGAATAGAGCCTTACTATTAGCAAATTAAAGTGGCCATTCTCCATTAACAAGAGCCCTATCCAATTTTTTTCAAATCATCAAAGAATCCCTTTGTTTATTAGACCAGGTAAAGAAATGACCTTCCATTTTGAGATCAGTTACCCCTATCTATTCGACATAAACTTTAAGATCTTCATTATATCTCCTCAGGCTATAATTCCCTTCTGCTTCAGTTCTTAAAATGGTGGTGTTAAAATCACCTGCAATCATCCAAGGGCCAGATATAGTGCTTTGAATGCCTTTTAGAGAGGTCCAAAGAAAGCTTCTTTGAATTGCAGTATTGAAACCATAAACAAAGGAAGAGTAGATAATAGCTCCTTCTAAGATGAAGTGGATTTTAAGATATATCAGCTGATCATTAGAAAGAATCTCCTCCACTTTGACAAAATTAGTATTAAACCTAATAATTATTCTGCCATAGTGATGGTATTGATGGTTGGATAAGAAGGACCAACAAGAGCCAAATATTTGTACCTTATTCATATTCTCATACTTAATTTTAGTTTCAAGCATAACTACAATAAGAGGCTTAATCCTCCCGACAAAATATCTCAAAGCATTAAGCTTTTTCGGGCAGTTTATACCTCGAACATTCTATATTAGGATTGACATAATGATATATTTTTACCTTTGGCTCCTTTCCTCCTTCCACTCCTCTGACTTCTTGAACTAGTCACAGTTTGTAAATTTTCAGTCTCACTTCCTTCCGTCACCTTTCCATTGGAGGAATTGGTGTAAGAAGTAGCATCATCATCAAGTAAAGAACCTGATTTACCCCTAAAGTGGTTAACATTAACTAAAATAGCCTCATTCTATAACTCACTCACCTTATCACCTGCCTGTATCTATTCTGACACATTTGCTTCCTCTCGAACCTCAACTTGTGCATCCACCGCATGATCATATTTTGTTCCCCTTATATTGGATGGAGGTTATATGATTTTTTCTCCCACCCCTTGTATCGTGTCATCTATTTCCAGATGAGGCACATTTAGGCAAGTAGGACTGGCAAACTCATTTATTTATATATATATTCATATCAATTGGATGGGTTTTGTCACTATAATTGGTCTTTATGGAATTATTTGATTATTATTTGAATTATTATGCCTTAAATCTAATTTGTGTTTAACTATGATAAATTTATTTTAGAGAATTGATGCTACTTTATTTATAATTTTTATTGTAAGGTACTTGGAGAAATTAGAGTTCAAAAAGATTAAAAAGTAGTGATCCAAGGCATTAAAACAACTAAATAAGAGAAGCATAAGTGCAACTATCACATAAGACAAAACGACAACGTGGAGAAAGCAACATGGGACATTGAAGAAGAGACCAAAACGACAACTTGGAAGAGACATGAGAGGTTCATGCATGGTCTGGAACAAACAAGGAGAAACGACAGCATGGAGAAGGGTGGAGGTTTGCAAGGGTTTTGAGTGAACAATTAAGGGTGGACCAGAAACTATGAAATAAAATAGTCACATCCAGCTACAGAGAAGGAGGCGTGTGTGGTCTGGGGCAATAAGAGAAAAACGCAAACGTGAAGAGGAGCAGGACGAACGGAGGTGTTCAAAAAGAAGAGGAATCTAGGTTTTGTTTTCAGTCCTCATCTCCCACAAAAAAAATCCGAACCATCATCTCCCATAAATCCAAAACCATCATCTTCCACCTTCCATGGCTGACCGCCAGAGCTCACCGTTGACAGCGTCTTCCATGAGTTTTCGTGGCTAGTTCATCCTAATCCTCTGATTCAATGGCAATGGTAGGAGCTTGGGTTTTCATATGGGAGTTTAAGCTGCATTTATCTTCTACCCATTTAATTATTTAGTGATTCCTAGGTCTTAGGATAACTATTTCATTATTTGGAGTTATTATGATTACATCTTTGAATTAGAAGATTTTTGTGGCTGGATTATTGTTTAGCAACTGATATTGTGCTAATTTTGGGTTAAATTTCATTACTTTGTTTTGAGTAAAGACTTTGTATTAAAATTTTAGTGAATATTTGGTGATTATTCAAGGTGGCTTGAATGATTTAATTGTTATATCAGTCGCTGGTATTAATTCTGTTTTCGTAATTATTGAGTAAAAGTTTAGCATTGGTTTTAGTATCATTGGTTCTATTTTACTATTCTGATGGCAGTTAGTAGATTGATATTTTGAAAAATATTTTTGTAACAATTTGAGGTGGCTCAGTTGTTGGATTAAAAGTTTGATTATAACTCTTGGTTCATTTGTTTTAACTCTAATATCTGTTTGAGTCATGATTGCCTATACTATTGAACTGGAGGGTTACGTTTATCATTTTTTTTATTATTTGTGTTTTTCTTCTTATTACATTCACTCACTACCATTTCATATCACTCATTTTAAATTTAAAATACCAAAACAAGTCCTTTATATTTCTTCTACTTCATTGCAAATTTTAGTGGTAATTGATCAAATCACACCCCATTTTATAGTTTAGGTTGCATTGCATTTAGTTACTTAGGAAATTAATTTCATTTTTTTGTTTTCTCAGAGAGAACGACCCGAGGTTGCACTATATGCAATCCTTGGTTAAATTTTGAAGTAACCCCAAGGCGAAATCGTATTTCAGGTTATTTCAAGGCCCATTAGTTCCGCATAATCACTTTTAAAGAAAACGTTTCCAGTTGGTTTCCACACCTTCCCTTGCATAATAACCAAGAGTTTCCAACTATAAGAGACATATATCATATCTTATTGCAAGACATTGTCAATACCCAGCCGCATAATAGGAATGCAATTCGGTAGCTCCTTGGATCTATCCACATTGACACAAATCCACGCATAGCTAACCCTCTTCCTTTTAGAAGTAGTTTTATCTATACATAGAGGTCCACCAATGAAACTAACCAAGGAACTAAGACCATGGATAGTCCAGTACTCTAATTGTTGGATCCTGATTTTTTAATTATTTATTTATTTTTGTTTGTTGGTTTAATTATTTATTTTTAGAATTGGGTCATTAATTTAGTAGGCATGATTAAAGATTGAAAATTTGATGGCAAGATTGGGACTTGGTTAGAATTAATGTGGAGTTAGTGGATGAAACAAAATAAATGAAGAAGGGGCAAAATTGGAAAGGCTATGTAAGTGAGGGGCATAATTGGAAGAATAAGCTAAATTGTGTCTTAAATTTTGAAGAAGAGAGGAGAGAATTCATGAGCAGCCAAAAAGGAGAAGAAAAAAACGTGAAAGAAGAAGAGAAGAGAGAAAAATCATGGGGAAAGAAGAGAAAGGAACGAAAAATCGTGGGAAGAAGAAGGAATCAAATTTCTTAAGGTAAGTTCATCATCTTCTTCTTGCTTTAGTAGAAAGAAATAGGTTGTTATGTTGTGAATGAAGAAGTTTTAGAGAGAGAAAAGAGGTTTTGTGTTGGGAATGCTTGGAGGAAGAAGCTGATTGAGAGACCCATTTGGTTTTGGGGTTTCTAAGCTAAGTTTTAGGTTTTCTAACCTAGATGGCCTATGGGTAGGTTAAGTTTGAACTCGATTTGTGTTAATTCCATTTTGTTGTGATTACGAAAATTTGGGAGATTCTCATTTGAATTGGAATTGAATGAGAATTTTGGTTATGTTAAGAAATCAAGAACAACCTACCCAAGAGCAAGAGGAAGGACACAAATTGAGTTTAGATTTTCAAGAATTTTAAGGTGGGTAATTTATTTATAGTTATTGTGTAATGGGCAAAATGCCTTGTGTGTGTATTGTGTGTTAAAATGACTTGTTTGCAATGTTGTGATGTGAAAATTTCATTATGATGTATGACATTATGATAAAACAATTGAATTGTGTGTATGATCATGTTATGTCATTGAACTGAGTCATGGCATTTTGTATAAGAAAAGCATAAGAAAATGAGATTGTGAATGATTGAATGAAGCATGAGATTTAATTGTGTTTAAGCGAGAGAGGAACCATTTCGTAGTCATGTGCACGTCGATATAAAGCCTTCTCTCGGCTGCATGCCTGTGACCTACGAGATCCGAAAAATGGACTCGTTTCGTTCACGGTGTAAACTTCGGTTTCTCTGTTTTGTTCCACGAAACCCTCGAGTCATTTGGTTGTGCATTTGCATTTTGACATTTTAAATTATGATGCGAATTGTGTGTTATGCTTGGATGATAAATTACATCAAATGGATTTAATGTGATGAGGTATTGAATTATGAGTTGTGAATGTTAAACTTATATCGTTGGGATAAGATAAGATGAATATGCTTATATGAACAAATGCATATATGTTTGATTGTGTGGCTCATCGCCAATGGCTATAACTATATTAGTCACTGAGTTGTGTAGCTCAACCTAATATTTTTTTCCACTCCTCAGGTGTAGATCAAGAAGATTAGTGATCCTTGCAAGGCATTTGGACAAATTCCGAGAGAGTTAGCTTTTGTACTAAGTTAGTAGCTAGACTTTTGGATAGCTTTATAAGCATATTGAACATTGAGCATCCAATGTATTTTGTAACTTGTGTTAAGACTCTGATGTAATTAAAGCTATGTATGAACTTCATTTTGATCGAGAAATGATTAAGGACTGAAGAAGTTTCCTTGTGTATGTGCTTATTTTATCTTGTAATGTACAATTCATATTTCAAGTTTTCATAGGGGTAAAAATTGTGTACTGACTTCAGGGGAACAACTGGGTTAATTTAGGCTATATTAGACAAAGTAGTCTTCTTGAACGTTGTAGTTAATCCTCTTAGCTTTCCAGCGGTATAAAGTATATAAATTTTGGGTACCGGAGTTGAGAGATATGAGTATTATAAATGATGATGCTACATAGGTGGTATGCACATGACAACTATGGTGAATGATGAGAGATTGTGTATGCTGTGAGTTATTTGAGTTGAGGTTTGGGAGTTTAATGCATTCAAATTGGGAATTGAATGTTTGAGGAGTGTTATTACACTATAAGGGTTGAATTTGGGAAGATTATGAGTGAATATGGTGTTAGAATGGACGTTAGAAGCATTGGAGGGGCTTTGGAGGGGTTTGGGAAACTCCAATAAAGGTCCGTAATTGGAGGGGCTTTGGAGGGGTTTGGGAAACCCCAATAAAGATCCGTTAAACGGACCTTCTCGGGTGAAAAATGGCTCCCAAGCCAGTCTATGTCCATTAAACGGACATTCACGGGACAACTACATTAAATTAAGATTTTGTTTTAGAGGCAAAATCTCACTTCGAGTTCTTCATAAAAGTTGTAGATCTCGAAGTTCTCTTTCAAAAAGTTGAAAAACAAAATCAATCAGACATCTGTAGCAAAAGTTATGGCAATTGTGCTAAGACAGGTGCAAAATGATTAAGGACATAAACATGTTGGATTCTTTTGGCCATAACTTCATTATCCGACCTCCAAATGAAGTGATTCTTGAAGCAATGGATTCCTAACACGTTTTTCTACCTTTACAAAAAAAATCGATAGCTTTTGATGTTGAATTCAAAAAGATTGATGGAAAGGGAGGGAGGGTTTATTGAAATAACTCTACAAGGAAACCTGCTTACACTTTCTGGTTCCGAATAGTTGGGCTAGGGGAATGAGGTCCAACATCTTGGGCTTCGAGAACAGGGCTCAACACTAATGGGATACTATATAAATTAATCCACAATGGAAAGTTATGCACCTTAACGTTTTCAAGCCTTATACCTGGCTGTCATTTTTGTGGGAATAGGGGCAGTTGAGCTACATGTCATGGACCTTCTTCTAGTATCATGTTTGCTTCATCTTAGGAGGTATATTTGAATAAAACCAAATTGTCTTTAGTAACAAGAATATCGGTGAGTCCCTTATTCTTCCAATGACTAGCTGACCACTTTTGAATGATAGGAAAAGCAGGACGTCTTTCAATGAAGAAACCAACCAAAGAGGATTCCTATATATAGCACCAATTGGTAGAGTTTTAATGTTCAGATGCACAACTACCTTGCCATCAGTAACTTTGGGAGGGCAATATTGAAGGGTAATATTAGATGGCTCACCCACAACTTGTTTCCAACTTTTGTTCCATGGGGTATTGGAAGGGGGTAGTTTAGGCTACAATGTAGCATTTGGGGAGGAAAGTGGAGGGTTTGAGGTGTTGGGGGAGGTTTGTAGATTCAGCTGAATATGCTGGGGTTGAATCTGGATTTGGGGGGAGGGTTGTGTTTCGGCATGGATGGTAAGGAAAGAGGGCTTAAGTGAGGGTAATAGGGGAAACTCATTGGTGGAATCAGTCAACATTGGGTTTTGTTAACCGGAAAAAAAGAAAGAACATCTTTTCAGAAATGGAAAGAGGAGGTATGTAGGAGGAATTTGGGTAAGAATTTGACTAAAGGAAACAGGAATTACCAAAAAGCCCTTATGATGGAATTACAAAAAGCTAGGAAACAGAGCTTCAACGTAGAGAGAAGGAAGAGCATCTCTCTTTACTTATTTATTTTTCGTTGTTTGTTTAAAGCATTTGTATAGTTTAGCCTATGAGATCGTTTACTTCTTTTATAAAGAATAAATATAACGTGTGCTAATCTTTTTACGTTGTATTAATATCTAATCTTATAGAACAATAACTAGGAACATGTTTGAGATAATACATAATATAATATAAATAATATATAATATAATATAAATCAATTATAATTTCACCATAATTTTATTTATAATGTATAATTGGACTATAGACCTTATCATATAAATCTAAAAAATATATTATAAAAAATATCTTTAAATAATTATGTCTCTAACCGATTAATTAATTATAGGGCATAAACCGATAAATTAGCAAATTAAAAGATCTAAATTTTCTCGCCATACTTTCAAGAAACGCAGGTCCAGCTCCTCGTAAAAAGGAAGATATGAAAGCTACCGAAAAATCATAGAAGGTCAAGTGTCTAAATTA
>JAOTAX010000007.1:22043162-22068462 GCA_025629825.1 Erythroxylum guanchezii
TTTTAAATACTTTGTATTATTATTAATTTTATAATGGCATGATGATGATTGTCTTTGTTTATATTAATTGTGGTTATCATTTATATGTAAAATATTTAAAAATTATTGTTATTTCATATTAATTTTCATTATTATTTATTATTAAGATTTTTGAAAACATGGTTGATGTAAACAGTAAACTAGTAAAGTGTACAGTACAAGTATATAATATACTAATATGGACTATTTTGCAATTTTAAAAATTTTATGGACTATTTCATAATTTTAAAAAATTTCCCAAAACGGTACTCTATACCGATCGGTGTCGGTACAATTCCGTTCCAGAGCTCAATCCGGTACCAAGCCCGGTACGGTATTCATAACTTTGCTTTCTACATATGTTTAGCTTTCTTAAGTTTGATTTAAACTTATCTGTGAGTTCTTAAGTGGGTTCACATCAATTAGTATAGACCTTGGTCCTACATCAAGTGTGATTATACTTTTCATCTTTATTTTTATTATTATCCTTTTTATCCTTCTTTTTTTGTATCATTCAAATCCTATTATTATTAAAAATCATTATCATTTTTATTAATTTTCATTCTATTATATCATATTCTTACTTTTAAAATTTTAATTAAAAAACAAAATTTATCGTATTCTTATTTTTACGTTGTATTTCTCTATTTTTGTGTTAAAGTTTCTTCTTTATTCAAGCCCTCCATTTGGTGCCATTGATATTAGATTATTCATGTGTTCATGAAAAAAAAAAAAAGAAGGTGTGAAGGACCAATTTCCTAAAAAAATTGGTGCTAAATGCAAAGTGGACTTCTTGTTAGCCTTTCTTGTTTTATTCAGTTTGCGAATGCTTGCTTAATCCTTAAATTATTTTTCTTCTTAATCAATAATTCTTATTTTTTTTAACTTTACAAGGTTAAATTCTTGGATGAGTTTGTTTATTTTTTTAAAGAACTTGTGAGGGAGTGAAACACAAGTAGTTTGTCACCTTTGATAGTAAACATATGAGGGGCTGTGAAAATAAATTTTTTAGTAACTTTTTCTTACAACTTTCAAATATCTATACTAAAGGAGTTATAACACCAAAAGGGAAGAAAAATAACTCACAAGTTATATAAGCTATGCTACAACAGTTTGAGAATATGAACATAAACCTTAAGATGAACATCATATTAGTGAGGAGATCCTATCAACTTGTAAAATTGTAAAGGGTACAACATCATTCAATTCCTAATGAGAGAAGGCCTACTATACGCAATCCAATACCTCTAAGAAAAGTTATTAAAGATAATAATAATGAACTTAGTGTTAATAACCTTATTTAGGTTTTAAGGATGAAGGGGATAAGCTTAGGACTAGGAGAGGAATTGCAATCATAAGGGGTGATGGAGAAGTGGGAGAAGCAAGTGACTTAAAGGAAAAGGAAGCTATATAACCACCTAAAAAATCTAGTGATGAGCATTTTAAGTATGTTATTAAGTGTGAGATGTTTGTTACTAAGAAGGCATTAAGTCTTCAATTCAAAGAAGATGAGCTAGAGTCATAGAGGAAAAATAGATTTCATAATAAATGCCATATTCATGACAAGGTATATAGACCAATTATTAATGGATAAAGTTGCACTGATGTGGCCAATGCTGCTTTTATAGAGAAATTAAACTTACATATTATGAAGCATCTAAAGCCATACAAGCTTTAAATACTAAATTAATATAGTAAGGTGAAGGTCAATAAAATATTGTTGTTTTTGCTCTTAATAAGAAGTTATTGTGAGGAGGTGTTATGTGATGTGAAAGAAGTTATTGTGAGGAGGTGTTATGTGATGTGAAACCTATTTATGGTGGCTATATTCTCTTAGAGAGATCTTAGGAGTTTGATAGAAAGTCTAAAAAGATGAGTTTACAAATAGGTATTCTTTCAATATAAACAATTAACCTATTAATGTTAAACCTTTAACATTTAAGGAGGTCTATAAGACTATTTGAGATTGAAAAGAGAGATTGAAGAGAAGAATAATGAAATTTGGAAAAAAAAAAAAAAGAGGAAGATAAGGAGTGTTATTTATACTGAGCAACCCATGTTTGTACCTCTATACAAAGAAGCTTGTTTTCCTTTTAATGTAGGTGAAAATTCAATGACAAATCCTCTAAAGAGTGGGGGGTATGATGTGAGCATGATTAACTCAAAATAGGAGATCTATTACATATAAGCTTGGGGCGATTACAAAATTTGGAGTTAAAGGAAGTTTAGAGGAAAAATACTTATCTTTAATTGAATACAATCTTTAACACAAGCTAGCCCAAACCATGTTTATCTTCAAAAGTTACAAACAGATCCATAGTTATACCCATTGAGAATGTTCCATACTATGCCCACTTCCTTAAAGATATAATAGGATCCACAGTTACTGAACATAGGTATGGATATCATTTGTGTAGCATTAAAGGTTTTATAATCTACACGACTTAGCCCACAGTCGCAACCAAGATCGTGCCTTACCAAAACCTTTAATTTTATTAAGTATTTAAAATCCTTATTTTTAGTTCAGTATTTAAAATATGTTTCTTTTCATTTTTAGTTTGTTTAAAAGATATTTATCTACTAAGGGTCACCATAGCTTCTTTCACTTGTTATTTATTAAACTTCAAACTTATCAAAGAATTTTTACATTATGGCATTTAAATACTTTAAGAATTTGATTATTGATTCTTATAATCAACGAGTCAATTCTCTTTATACATCTTTTTATCTTTTTTAGGTTTGATTCAAACTTACTTGTGGGTTCTCTAAGTATATCCTTATATGGATCGTCGTCATCATCATCATCACCCAGTCTAAAGTCCCGCAATGAAGCGGGATCTAGGGAGGTCTGATAGTATACAGCCTTGCCCCTACATAGTAGAGAGGTTGTTTCTGGTAGACCCACATGCAAATAAGACAATATAAGAATGATGCAAGTTTGAGAGAGAAAAGGCAAACTAGCACGAAATAAATACGTAAGAAGGCAATTTAAACCATAATAATAATAATAATATAAAAATAATAATAAGAATATGAGAAATATATGGAACTAAAAATAATCAAAAAATTAATAAATAATAAAATAGCAATAAAATAAAATTACGATAAAAAAATATAATTTGCCAAATAAAATGGTAAGCAGAAAAGACTGAGGCGAGAAGTCCAATCCATATTAAAACACGTAGGGGAAGGAGTGGACGACGCAGTGTTGATGGTATCCCTAAGCGTAGATTTATCAAATTACCAAAGTTAGAAAACGTTTTTCTGCAGAGGAGTAATAAAAGCCTTGCTTCCGAAACACACAAAGCCCTCTCCCTCTCCCTCTCCCTCTCCTTTTCTCTCTCCATCAAAAACAGCAACGTACTATTATCTACGGAAGGAGGGCAACCGCCACTAACACTTTCATCTACGAAAACAATCCCCATTTTGCATATCCAAAGCCAAAGGAAGAACATGGATGCAGAGGGAGATTCATGTACAAAAAATGACGCTAAACTAATAGACACAAGCTCAGACCTCTAACAACAATTAATAGATCAAGGAACGAAACTCCTTAAGATCAGCATAGACACTAGATACTGCTAATAACATAAATAAACGCATACATATCCAAAGAGTTTGAAACCCGAAACCTAGAAAAGAAAATCTCATGACTAAACCCAAAAGCACAAGATGGAGACACAGAGGAAAAATAGAAATAATGGATAATCTGGAGATAGTAAGTAGAGAGAGAAAAGAAAACTTACTTGTTCCATGACAACACGACAATAATTATTTGCTCATCATACCTTTGATTGTTCTTCCGTATCCTCACTGACCTCGTGCTCTGCAACAGCTTCGGCGACCACCGCCTTTCTCATCCAATCGACCCATTGACTAAAAAAGGAAAAGAAAAAGGCATACCTTTTGTGATGGCGACCTCGTTTCGGAACCCAGCCCTCAAGCTTAGCAACAGGACACCCACACCTAGCCCTTTCCATGACAACTTATCAATCTCTTTAGACCCATTCGATCTCACACACTTGTCACTCTGCAACTGCAAATCAAACTCCATCGCCTTCTTCAACCCTGCTCGATGTTACGGTTTGCATTACCATAGCAAATAAGATCTGCCATTCCATGTGAAGATATTTATAAAAACACCACCTCCCACTCCGATCGCTCACCGAAGCTCCGTTCATCATATACCATCTAACTCGCTCCTCACATCAAAACCCCTCCCTACTAACCAAATGACCAAACGTCTCACAGATCTATTGCTCTCTCCTTATATGGATTCACATAAAATTACCTTCATTTTGGTCTTGAAAACCTATTTTACATCAATAGATCAATAACCTAATTATGGAATGGTAATAAGCTCTTATATGTTGTTCTTTTCAATTGACTTATTTCCTCCATCATGGTTTTCACCCAATTAGGATCTTAAATAGCTTATTCAGAGATAACAGGTTCATAATTTGCAAATATAGCAAAATGCACGACATTTCCACCATTATCAATAACATCATCACAAGTTACCTTATAGTCTTGAAAGGTAAAAAAAAAAAAGGTTCGTATTTGTGTCCTTAGCCTTATGGTAACTATATAAATGTACAATGTAGGAGGGACTTTTGCAATTTCCTAATTTGTCTTAGGAGCTTTAACTTGAGGAGCTTTTTAATAATTTCAATAAGACATCATTGGGAATCTTTGTGCATTTCTATAACCCATTTTCATGGTTCATCTTTACTGAAAATCACATTTCCACTTAAAATCACCTTATTTGTTATTAGATTGAACAACTTATAACCACGATGTGTGTAACCAAAGATTATTTTCTCTCCTCGATCATCAAAATTTTCCTTTTGATGTCTATATATAGGTATAAGCGATAAAGCCAAACACCTTAAGATGCTTCATTTTTGGCTTGATTCCATTCTATGCTTCTATAAAAGTAATATTTTTATCACTACTTGTTGTAAACTAGTTTAATAAATGATCAAAATAATAAGCAACTTCTCCCTAAAAAGAATTAGGCATTTTTTGTCCTTTAGCATACTCCTTGACATGTCTAAGATGTTCATGTTCTTTTATTCAATAGCCTTGGTATATTATAAAGTTTATAGAGGAGTGATATCATGTTATACTCCATATTCTTCACAATACCTCTTAAATTTAATAGAGGTACATTCCCTACCATTTATATGCAATGTTTTAATACAATAGCCACTTTGTTTTCCCACATGAGTCTTGAAATTTTCTTATTTCCTGAGCAATAACTAGACCGAGATTTGTATGGTCAAATCATCAATAAAGATTTTAAAAAAACATTATTGTTATTTAACTTAACATTCATTGGATCACATACATCAAAATAAATAAGCTCCAATGGTTAGGTTGAATGTTAATTATTTCCAGTTGTAGATGGAAATGTACTTTGTTTTCCAATAATGCAAGCTTCATATAATTTAATAGGTTGTTCATACTCAACAACCATTGCATCATATTCCTTTTAGCAAGCAACTTCACACTTTAGAAGCTTAACCAATTTTTCATATCCTATAAGCAGGTATAAATTTCATTGGAAATATCGACCCACAAGATTAAATTTTTTAAGGCCCTTAAGAATGAATTTATCTTTTGTATCAAAACTTGAAAGGTGATTGTCTTGAAGATATATCTTATACAAATGCTAAACATATTGCTCTTCATATTCGATATATAGAAAACATCTTAAATAATTGTGATCTTCATTCTTTAATTTGATTAAAATTATTAATTTTGTTGTCGTAGATGAATTTAAGTTTGAAGTAAGCAAACTTATTAAGATAAATAAGGAGATACTTTTACCATACATATGGTTGGTACACCCTATATCAAGAAACCATGTGTAGTAGGTTGATATTTCATTAATCATCATAACCATCAAGATAGTGTTATTTTGATCTTCATCTTTTTGTGTATAATGATCCCACCAATCATTCTCTTTATATCCACATTAACTAAAGTAACAACCATTTATGAAATGAATAACATTCAATATATGATTTATTATACCTATCTTTATCACAACTACAACTGCGATTATGATGTATTTATTAGCCCAAATAAGATTTGTTTGATTCAATTTTGTTGCCTCTATTTCCATAATTATGACCACCATAGTTTCTATTATTATAGTAATGATAATTATGATCATGTCCTCTTCTACTATAAAAATTTTCATGCCTTTAAGTTGTTTCACAAACTTGGTCCGTTTTGATTGAGACCAAACTTTGAAAGGCTTATTTAACTGTTTCTCCAATTTTTTCTTGTTCATGTGTTGCTTATGGTCTTATAAAATGCTAAATACCATATTAATGGTAATTAAAGATAGATCATGGGCTTCTTCAATAGTCATCATGGCATACTTAAATTTGGGGTTAGTGACTGCAATTTTTCTCCATTTTATCATTCTCTTTATAATCTTCTTTATATATTTTCATTTGATTTATCAAAGAAAGAAGTTAAATAATTGGCTACATTCTAGAAGGACTCTATTTGTAAAATGTCATATTGATACCTTAAGGTTTAGAGTTGCAACTTCTTAACTTTCTTTACACCTTCGAACATCACCATCAAGGTATCCAAGGCTTCATTTAAAGTGGTTACTCCTATAATTTTATCAAAAAGTTCATCATTCACTCTTTGATGAATAAAATACAAAGTCTTTATTTTTTCTTATTCACATAATGGGCAACATTAGTATCATTTTCTTCAAGATTAACAATATCATTGTCTATGACACCTAGCAACTTGTGGTAGTCAAAATCACCTTCATTTAGACAACCATCAAATGTAGTTTTTCCTAATAAGGATAGTAATTGAGACTTGGTAAGTTGTCCACAACTATACTTATAATATCAATGTTATAATAGAGATAAGTAAATTTGGAGCTAATAGACCGAGAGGGGAAGAGTAGTTTTACTGACAAATACAATGAAAATCACATAACAAATAACAAGTTCTCATTTTATAGGCTAACAAACACAACTAAAAACCTATTTTTCTGCCACTATTGACTTGAAGATAAAGATTAAGGAGCATGATTAATAACTCACCAAACTCTTAGGAAACAAACAAACTGAAAATCATAATTGAAAATATGCAGATATATCATGACTAATTTGAGTTATATAAGTTTTGTAAATTTGATCACTAAATCTAAAATTTTAAAAGGTTAGGTACTGAACTAAAAAATCTCAAAAGTTAGACACAATTTAATTAATTATCTCTTAAAACCTTAAATGAATGTTATATATAACATTTAAACAAGGACAAAAAAAAGGAGAAAGGTGTGATTTTCTCCCAAAGGTTTAACAAAAAGATTTAATTTGGCACTTACATTATTAAAGATGCACATTGATCCTTTGTTATTAGATAGATCACTAAAGACCCTTAACATTTTGTAATTGAATATATTAGTCCATTACTAATGACTCCGATAAATTTTTGGTAGACAACCATTAAGTTTTCATTTTAGTCTCTTATGTAGCATACTTATGCGTTGATGTGGACCTTAAGGTGGCATTTTATTTTTTTAAAATAATTAAAATTTATTTGATTAATTTTATAATTAATTAATTATGAAATGTAACCCATCACATAATGGGCAATATTAGCAACATTGTCTTCAAGATTAACAATATCATTGTCTATGACACCTAGCAACTTATGGTAGTCAAAATCACCTTCATTTAGACAACTATCAATTGTAGTTTTTCCTAATAAGGATAGTAATTGAGACTTGGTAAGTTGTTCATAACTATACTTATAATATCAATGTTATAACAGAGATAAGTAAATTTGGAGCTAATAGACCGAGAGGGGAAGAGTAGTTTTACTGACAAAATACAATGAAATCACATAACAAATAACAACAAGTTCTCATTTTATAGGCTAACAAACACAACTAAACACCAATTTTTCTGCCACTATTGACTTGAAGATAAAGATTAAGGAGCATGATTAATAACTCACCAAACTCTTAGGAAACAAACAAACTAAAAATCATAATTGAAAATATGCAGATACATCATGACTAATTTGAGTTAGATAAGCTCTGTAAAGTTGATCACTAAATCTAAAATTTTAAAAGGTTAGATACTGAACTAAAAAATCTCAAAAGTTAGACACAATGTAATTAATTATCTCTTAAAACCTTAAATGAATGTTATATATAACATTTAAACAAGAGCATAAAACAAAGGTGAAAGGTGTGATTTTCTTCCAGAGGTTTCACAAAAAAAAAATTAATTTGGCCCTTACATTATTAAAGATGCACATTGATCCTTTGTTATTAGATAGATCACTAGAGACCCTTAACATTTCGTAATTGAATATATTAGTCCATTACCATTGACTCCGATAAATTTTTTGTAGACAACCATTAAGTTTTCATTTTAGTCTCCTATGTGGCACACTTATGTGTCGATGTGGACCTTAAGGTGACATTTTAGTTATTTTAAAATAATTAAAGTTTATTTGATTAATTTTATAATTAAATGTAAACCCCCAAATGTTATGAACCCTAAATGTATGAAACCCTAATATGTTAAACCTAAATTCATAAATCCATTAATGAATTGGAAATCGATCTACATTAAGATGCACAAGAGTGTTTTCATATGATTAGGCTATTTAGAATCATGATAACATCATTAGTTTGTGTTTGTGTTAGAGCCATAGAAGAGGGTTATTGTAACGCCCCAAGTTAGGGGTTAGGAAAATTGAGGAATTTCAGTGCACTATTTGTCAACACATACAAATTATTATGCATGTATTCATTTACATATTTTGGGCAAAATGGATTTATAAAATGTGAATAGATTGTGGAAAATTTATTCAGAGACTATTTATATTATTCCAAAATTTTTAAGCATTTTTGGAATTTTTCTGGAAATTTTAAGACCTTAGGAAAAATAGACCGATGGTATTTGGACATGTAGCACTTCTTTATGTGTGACAAATAGCATGAGATGTTGGAGACATGTGGTAGCTTGCATGAAAGGCAAATGGGAGTCATGCAAGGGAGCCATGTGTCAACGTGTTAATAAACACGTAATCAAGTTGAGAAAGATGAAGCTCTATTTTTCATCTTCGGATTTGTTTGGTCTTCACCAAAAGTTACTGAACCTTCTTCATCGAAAAATACCAGGTTGGTTATGGTTGTGTATCTGGCTTCTTCAAAGTAAATTTTTTATGCTTGATTACCCTTCATCCACCGCAATCACTACTGGAGTTATTGTTGATTCAAGTAAGTAAATTCATTGATGTTTTGCTGTGTAAATGAATGCATGCATGTGAGGGTATAGCAGTAAAGCTCGGAGAATGCATGTCCTAAATGACTCAGATGAGGATTTGAAACTGTGAATGTGGGAAAAACGCTGGAAATTTAAAGCTGCATGTGTGTTAATCGGATTTTGATGCTAAGTGTGAAGTTTGGATTTATTAATTGTGTGTGTACTGATGAGTTAAGAAAATGAGTTAAAGGAATTGTTTGCAAGTATTGGAGTTATATTGAAGCGAGATTGAGTTTCTGAAAAAGTTACAGTAGAGTGAGAGAGAGGAAGAAGAAGATTAAACGCAGTAGAGTTCGCCACGGCCAACTCTTTTTAGTTCGTTGCGGCCAACTCAAAGGAATTGGTTTCTGTAAAAGTTTGTCGTGACCAACTCTTGAGTTCGTCATGCCAAACTTTTAAGAAAATGTCGAAGAATTTGCTATCTGGAAAGTTCGCCGCGGCGAAGTTTCGTGACAGCTTAAACATACTTTAGTATTTTAGGCATAACTTTCTCTGTAGTTATCCAAATGGAGTGATTTTTAATTTGGAGTAAACTAGAGACATTGGACTACAAATTTTCTGAAGCAATCGAGTTCTAATTCTGCCTCTACGAATTTCAGAATCTGATTTGAAGTTGAGATAAGAATTCTGATGAAGCTCAAGAATAGTTTGAAATATTTTGAGTATAACTTTCAATATACTAAACAAAATTGGGTGAACTTGGTATCATTGGTAACCTAAGACAAAGAGGGAAAACTTCATAGAAGGAAATATTAACTAATTACCTCACCTTCCTTATGAGAATAATTGAACAATGTGGACCAGAAATTTGGTTATGAGATAATTCTAAATTAAGAAATTGAGTATGGTATCATATGATTGATACTGTGACAAGATTAAGGATAAGAAACCCGAGAAATTGTCATGAGCATGCATTGTGCATAATCAGTATATATGAATGTGCATAAATGATTTCTAATCATGCACAATAGTGATATGTGTTTGTATTAAATGCTATAGAGGAACGCATCGAGCGACCAATTCTAGATATTACCGAGACTTCGAGGCAATAAACAATAAGGGAGCTTTTGTAAGTAATTTAGACAGTAATTTTTGTAAGTAATCTAGTAAATAATTTAGATACTCTCTTTTGTAAGTAATCCTTAACTTTTTGTAAGTAATTTAGACGGTAATTTTTGTAAGTATTTTAGTTGGTTAATTGTGTTAGTAGTTTAGTAAGCAAATTTTGATGGTTTTGCTTTGACTATTTTGTTTGCTATTGATTTGGATCATTGAATGACTTGCAAAGCTGTAAATATGTGAATTGAATTTCAGACATTTCTGTTTTGATTCTGTTAAGTCCTAGTTATGGGTAAATAGGCATGTCTAGAAGGGTCTGCAGCTGCTTCTGTGACACTCCAATGTCTTCTGTTAATGACACTTCGGTGTCTTCTGTTAATGGCACTCCAGTGTCTTCTGTTAATGATACTTCGGTGTTGGGGCTTCAGTCTCTTCTGTATAAGTCCCGTTACCCACTTCTGTTCATGGATTTACAGTCTGATTCATTTTATATTTTGATCTATGATAAGATAAGATTTGATATGAAGTAAATCTGAAATTTGGATCTGATGGGTTAATGCCCTATTCTGAAAATCAATTCTGTATTATAAATATTCTATTTTGCTATTAAAATGACTGACTTTAGCTTGCGAAGTGTTTTCCTTAATAAATCTTATTATGTTCTGAATTTCAGTATGTTGAGATGCTTTTGTGTAGCATAATCTAGTATCTATTGTGGTTAAACATAGTTTAGTTATTACTCACTAAGCTATATGCTTAGCACGGTGGATTTGCCCCGTGTAGGTTCAGAGAGAATGACGTAGGGACTAGGACAAGTCAACCGCAATGGCCAAAGGAGTCTGAAATTTGTCATGTTTAAAATGTATTTTGTGTTTGTTTTTGGACTTGTATCTGATGTATGCAACTCTTGAATTTTTGTTTCAAGGTTTGTAATAACCTTAATTCAGGTTGGTTTCTAAAAGTATGTTATGTAATGTATGTTTGTTGAGATTCTAGAAATGCGTGTATAAAGTGTTTTGTATGTTTTGGAATGTTTATTGTTGAATGCTATGCTTTCACAAAATGTTTGGCATTCTGTTTGTACTGTTTTATGTGGTGCTCGCAATATCTCCCAGGGGGTATCAGGGCGTTATAGTATGGTCCCTCCATCTATAAACATGTTGGTTATAGTACTTCCTTATCTAAACATTTAGATTTTCTTATTTTTGAATTTCATTTTTTTAATTTCATATTGAAATTAACAATTTTTTATTCTAAGTGTCTAGTAACCTAATGAAAGGATATGTATGTTGTCCCTCCTTATTAAAATAGTAAGTTTGTGATTATTTAAAGTTAATTTTTGGTTTGCCTCTGGTATTTTGGTGAAAAGATAGGGTTATGGTTCCTCCTTGTCTAAATAGTAGTGGTTTTGTTTGTTTGAATTGAATTACTGGTTTAATATCTTAATGAAATGTCAAATATATTTTATATTATAATTAAGAAAATGTTTTTCAACATTTTAAAATCAAACTAAAGTTTGGTTAGTCCCTGTTGCACTAATTGTCTATTTGTGGAGATAAGTGAGGATGGGAATAAATTGTATGTTTGTTTAACATGCCTATGTTACTTTTTCAATACATACATAGTCTCTATGGCATTGTAATTTAAGTGACTTGATAAAGAGTAATTGCCACTTTATTTAATTGAAATATGTTCATTTATTTTTCCAGTACATATTTGAAATATGTTCATTTATTTTTTAGTACATATTTATTCACTATGAAATAATAATCACTATGAACCAATATATATTGTTGCATATTCTTTTACATACTTTGTTACATGTATTAGTGCTTTTATTTTCAAATCCTTATAAAATTTGTTACATTATATAATTATAGTTAATGGGAAAGTAAGCATTAGAGTATTTGGTGATGCGGATTTCACACAAGGAAGCATTGTTTGATATAACAGCCCTAACCCTAAAAATATTTGATAATGTGGACTTAGACTATGTTAGCCTTAGAGAAGTTTGTGAAATTGAGGCATTATTGGGCTATAAGAATATAATAAGTGCTTGGTATTTAAGTTCTGGTATAAGCTTAGTTAATGGTTTAAGGAAATTGGAGTCCATCCAAAGTGCACTAGATTTGAATAAGTTGTTAAAGTTATATGAGATTATAGATATTTACTTGGAGCATATGGATGATCCAATGTATGCATTACTAATGTAAAAGTGGTATGAGATTTGGCATAGACAAATGAATATTAACACTTTGAGTAATTATGTTGATGATACGGATATTATGCATGAGGTGGAACATATAAATACTAATGCAAATGGGGGATGCAATGCTAAATACAACTGCAAATTCATCTAATAAAGAAGTAGGGCTAGATGCCAATGCAAATTCAAATGCAAAAAACAATGAAAACATAGATGCAAATGCCAATACATCTAAAGATGGAGATGGAGAGGAAAATACTGGTGAGGAGCATGGAGATGGAGTTGTAGATGAAGATGTGGATGATGAGCAACACGATGATATCAATAATAAACAACATAAGGAAGATTTATATACAAATTATATGTAATATAAGGAAGATTTAAATACAGATGATCTGTAACTTAAGAAACAAAATCCTTTTCAAAAGGAAGATATAGATCTAGAGTTTGATGTTTATATTGAAGCTTATCATAAAACGTATATAGATTCATCCAATCTTAGAAGTTTCTTAACTAGGAGGAGTATCCTAGTGTAAAAGAGTCTAATGGTACTTTGAGAAGGCCTAGTCAAACAAAAAGATATGTTCCCAATGTGTTGGAGTCAGAAATGGGTTTTGGATATGGTATTTGACAATGGTAAGGATTTTAAAAATGTAGTAGTTAGTTATGCAACTGTAATAGGCTTTGATTTGAGATTAAAAAAGAATGAATCCTAAAAGGATAAGGAACGACTACTCTTATGGTTGTCCATTTTAATTATGTGCATTATTTGAAATAAATGATATGTGCCTAAAACTTAAAATATATAAGCCAAAGCATAAGTGCAACCTAACAAATAAGCCCCATATGGTGGTGACTTGACATATATCATAAGGTAGTTTAAGGAAAAGATCCTTGATAAACTAAACATTAATAAAAGGATGGTTGAAGAATGTGGAGAGAAAGTCAATTTGTCTATTAATTGAAACATGTGCAAAAATGATAGAAGGAAAGAATATAAAATAAAGGCAAAGGAATAATATTATTAATATGCAAAGTTGAATGGTCACATCACCAGCTTAAAGGATAAAAATATAAGTTCCATGATTGAGCTACAACTCGAAAAGATAAAAGAGGGAAATAAACTAATGTTTAAAGGAATGTATGTATCTTTCTACGCAATGAAGGAAGGGTAGGAAAAGTTGAGACTAGTCATTTGTATGGATGTGTGCTTCTTAAAGACTATATATCAAGGACAACTACTTAGTGTAATAAAGATACAAACTGTGGCATATATGAATTGCATAGATAATTATAAAGGTTAAGAATACAAAAAATTGGAGTTCGTTTATTGAGCTATTGACAATTGATTTAAAGATAAGAGATGGTTTTGGTATTATAATGATCTCATTTATGAAAAAAGTACTTCGTTGCTTTATTATTATTGTTTTATTTTAATCAAGTTTTGATTTATTTGTTTTAATCTTTTTAGGGGCTTATAAGAGCTAGATATAACATACTACCCTCTACTACACATACGATGTGTACAAGGCATATATATCATAATTTAATTTCAAAATGGAAAGGCAAAGGTCTTGAGCAAGTTTTATAGAATTGTTCATAGGAAACATTCCCATAAAAATTTAATGAGAGGCTGATTAGATTGAATAAATTGGCTCCAAATTTTGTGGAGGACTTATTGAAATATTCAAAAGAAACTTAGGGCTGCACATTACAAAGCATTGAATCCAAATGTGTAATTGTGGACAATAATATTAGTGAGACATTTAACTTTGGGATTCTTTAGCTAGAAAAAGGTCAATTATCAATGTGTTAAAGACTATTAGGACAATGATAATAAATATTAGGACAATGATAATTAAGAAGCATTCAAAATTAAACGAGTAAGTAAATAAATAGAAAGACAACATCGCACCAAAAGTGATGAAGAAGTTGAATAACAATAAACTAAATGTAATGAAATAAAGACTCATTTGAAATGAAGACATGGCATATGAAGTCACTAATAGTTAGGGATGGCAACGGGGCGGGTATGCCATTCCCCGTACCCGCCCCCATCCTCGTCGGGGATTTTTTTGGCACCCTCACACCCGTACCTGTTGGGGGTTTGACCCCCATCGGGTACCTGTTTACCCGCCTCTTTTTTTTATAAGATAAGCTTATTTAATATGAATGGACTATTTGTTTTTCTTTTAAATTTTCATGCTACATTCATACATACATACTGAATTTAACATAAAAGAAACGAGTAAACAAAGATTATAAATTGATAGTTAGTACAAATCCAAGAGTGAATTAAAAAAAAAGACAACAAATTAAAATAACATACATTAGTTTTAATGGAAATTCCAAAACATAAAAAGCAATAGAACTTGATGAGACACTGCGTTGAGGAAGAATTGAATTAGGGATTTGGGTAATTGCTGGGTTTGTATGTATATATATATATAATGACAAAATTGTAATTACTATATAACGGGTAAACGGGTATGGGGGGTGGTATCCCCATACCCGCCCCAATACCCGACGGGTATTTTTGTTACCCCCTATACCCGTCCCACGGGTAAAAATTTGCTCCCCATACCCGCCCTCGTTTGAGTAATTTTATCAGGTACAATTGCCATCCCTACTAATAGGGATCATATATGTTGTGCTTGGATAAGGATACCCATATAGTTGTAGGACATGGTAACTTTATAAATATCTATGCACCCATGCTATCAGTGCCATCTTTTTTGCCAAATAACAATTAAAGTTGTATGTGGAAGAAATGGATGGAAGAAAGAAGTTGCATAGTAGACCAAAGAAAATTAGATGGAGAGATAAACAAGAAAAAAAAAAGTTGGTAATTAGCAAAAGTAGCATAAACTTTCTCAAAAGGGTCAACTTTAAGTATATGGAAAGTGTGGAATACACGAACATAACAAAAGAAGTTGTAAACCTACTAAACAATTTGAAATTGAGGTTAGAAACTATTAATTTGTGTATCAATTTTTTTAGAAATTATTAATTTATATATCAAAATTTTCTTCAAATGTATTGACATTACTTAATATTTATACAATTAAATGCAAGTGGTCCACCTCTTTCACAAGTTGCATCCACCTAACAATTTTAAGATTCAATCCCGAAATCCATGCCCAAAATAAAGAGGAGCTTTAAGTTAGTTGATCTAATAGTTATCAACTTTAATTTAAACCGGGAGCTTTTAAGTGGAAAGGAATGCAAGCATAACATTACAATAGTTGTAGGAGCAAAATATTCAATATAGAGGTTTTAGATCTATACATCGCTGAGCATCACAACATGCTGACACATGTATTGGTTCATAACAAAATGCAAACAATTCTTAAAACTTATTCGAGAAATTGATCAACTGCAAATGGAATTCAATAAAACTATGAATCTTTTGGATGTTAAATTGTGTTTTTAGGTGATGTCATTTATTTTAGGGTCTAAATTGCTATTATTCAAATAAGACAGTAGTCATAATGTTGGTATAATTACTTTAACTTTTGAAAAAATGGCTACAATCAATTTGAGTATTGGTGTAATATCAAGCTTTTGGATATATATTTTGAGATGTACAATGACAACATTGAATTCAACCAATGGTCTTAGTTGAATTAGTTTATTATGGCATTTTTATATGCTTTAGGTGCTAAATTATTATTGTTCAAACATAGTAATAACTATATTATTTGTGTAATGACTTTGGCTTTTAGACAAATGGCTATATTTAGATTAGTGTAATTATCAAGCTTTTGGATATATATTTTGGGATGCAAAATGACAATATTGAATCCAACCAATGGTCTATATTGAATCAATTTATTACATCATTTTGCCACAAGCATAGGTAACTTTGTGACTTCTTTGTGATATATTTGCTACAAGATAACTTGGTGAACTTGGTCAACAATAGACACATTTGTGAAATTGCTCAACTATAGCACACCTTTTGAGACTTGCTCAACAATAGGACACAGACTCTATCATACAAAATCAACATGGTGAACTTGCTCAACAAATGGACACCTTTGTGATATATTTGTAGTAAGCATTTACATTCTAAGATTGATCTTACGCAAATATTTATAACTTAAGGTAGCATAATTACTAGATAATTATTGCTACCACAACAATAAACAATATGAGATATGCATCCTTATCAGTATCACGTTCTCTTTGATTCTAGCCATCATCTCATGATCCATTTCATTTTCAGCTTAGTCTTTTCTTGCTATCAGTAGTTAAAAAAAAGAAAGGATTAACCGACTTGTCGTCGCGAGTCGATATTTCAGAATCAAAATCACGGGAAAGGAAGAATAGGGGTCTATCAACGACTGAGAACATGGTGGCCATTTCGCTCTATAGGGGTAACCTCCACAGAGTCCCCGATGTACCTCGTCGGTGGCTGATGCCAAACCCTAAAATAACTCTCAAAGATTTCAAATGTCTATTGAACCGCCGTATCAGAGCACTCTCTCGCCTCCGACCCACCACTTCAACCCCTCTACTAGATTCAGTCGCCACCGGTAATGAACCTAGATTAGTGGTCGCTGTTGCTGAACAAATTGATTCTAGAATTGAAGCTCCTGATGGCGAGTTTAATAATCTGGAAATATTTGACGGTGGCGATTGCTCGGTTAAACCAGAAAACGCTGGCAATTCGATACCTGGTGCGAAGCCTGAGGTTGATGTGAAAGGCGGGGAGGCTGTTAACGGCGACGGAAATTTAGTGGTTTCTCAGCCTGAGATACCCGACTCGTCGCCTAACCCTAATCCGGAGGTAGCGAATTATATATGTTTTAGATGCTAACCGTTGGAAATCGTATGAATGAGGTTAAGATCTGTGTACTTTTTAGAAATGTGTGAACTTGGTTTATGAACCCTGTCTGCGTTCTGATTTTTTCCTGTTAATTTGGTGTTGAATCGCATTCTCGTTGTCTATGAAACTGTGATTGGAATAAACCAGTCAATATAATGTGTCAATTTCAGCATTGAATGTTGATTAACCTTCATGCTTGAATTCGAACACATAGAGTTCAGGAAAGAGTACGTAGACTCTGAAAATAACAGGTGCAACATTGAAAGTTGATTTTTTTCATCTTTTCTTTAAAATTAGTTGCATTTTGATCCTTAATTGGAGCATCGTCATTTTTTTTTTGAAAAATAAACCAACTATGAACTGGAGCATCGTTATTTTTAAACCCAATTTGGCTTGTCAACATTCTATTGTTGTTTGTTATGCGTAATCCATCCCATCAGATTATTGTCATCCCCTACTACTGGCACTGTAGATAACTCTATGTTTATATGTGGATTGGGATAGCTTATGTTCTGCCAATTAGCAGCATTATTATTCTTAGGTGACAACAAACTTACATGTTCAAGTTTCAACATTTTAGACAGCAGACAAAGTTGATGAGCTGAGTGATAAAGAGAAAAGGAAAAAAGAAGTCGAGGAGAAGTTACATGTTTTGAACGAAAAAAAGCACAATCTAGTTCAAGTGCTGAAGCAGGTAAAACATCTTTACTACCTGCATTTGATGGAGTACATGAGATCTTTTACTTAGAAAGTGAACCAGGTCTCCCTGTTGTTTCTGGAGTTGCAATCTTTTTGTTATAGTTTTTGAGAATTTATGGGAATTTGGAAGTTATTCTTGTTATTTGAAAGATCTTGAATGCAGAGGAGGAATTGAAGAGACGTCATAGTATACAAGGAATGGTGAACCGTCCATCTGTTCCATTTCAATTAGATGTAACTAATGATTCTGGTTCAATCATAAGGCAAGTCACTCCTAGGATGGGCTCAGAAGCAAATCTAGGCGGTGATATAGAAGGAGGAGAAACAGAAGATATTTCAAATCCCAACTTCCATTCTCGTCATATTCATCGCATGAGCAGTACATCCCCATCGTCAGAATCACCCCATAGGAGACCTCCCTACTTCCAACACAATGTGGTAATACTAATGCACTTCAGAGTTTCAATCGATCCTTCTGATTTGCATCCTATCCTTTATCTTTTCATATGCTGAGCTGTGTGGATTTATTTAAACACTAAAAAATAAGGTGCTTGTAGGGGGGTGTTGTGAGAATCTAGTTTGGATGGATATTCATAGATGTAATCTTGTTCAGATTTAAAGTCTGGAAAATATTGATTTACCTTCTCATTAGGCATGCTCTTGGTTTTTAATCCCAGCTTACAAAGTCAGGGAGGACATTACATATCGATAATAATTTCCTGTAGTCCACCAATAGCCAGGACAGAATTTGGACTTCACTGTTGCTTCCCCTGGAAACTTGGTAGTTGGAGAACAAGGTGTTGATTGTAGGATTAGAACACTGAGACTAGCATGTATGTTTGAGACTGATGTACTTGTATGTAATAAAAACCATATATACTGTTGTTTCTTTTCCATGACAAATAGAATTGCATTTAAGTTTGGCATCTGAGTTCAGCAGTAGCCTGATTATGTGTCCTTCAAGTCAATTGTGTGTTTCACCTATCGAAAACATAAAAAGGTCTCTTGTTCCCATTACTCTGCTTGCAAAAAGTGCTCATTCTTAGTGTGCCCCTAAATTGGATGCAAATGCATGATTTTGGTTAGTGTTAATTCTCGAGATCTTCGAAATGCTTCTATGGATGTCGACAATCTCGTCTGGATGCAAGACAAAATGTTTATTTTCAGTTATCACTTGCAGGTTCCACATCCCTCCCGATCAAGTTTAGGAACAAATGGTAGTCCATCACGCTTTGCTCCCACAGGGCATCAGGGACATCCTGGAAACTTGCCTGCCGTATCTGTGTCAGGTACAAGTTACATTGCGTCTTCCCCTTCCCCAGCTGCATCTGGTGGCACTTCAGCATTTAGAGATGCTCGACAACCAAGTCCATGGAATTAGGGATGTGCATTAACATGATATGGCTTCTAGCTCTTTCATGAAATTCGGATATTCTTTGGAAGTACGGTCTTCTGATTGCTCAGTGGACGCATAAAAATCTCATAGGCTCATTTTTATTTCATGGCTGCATACTGGCTGAAAGATAGGAATTTTAAAATTGCTCCCATCATGAGCTGGAGTCCCTCTGTTTTGCTGGTCCAATGGTATTGAGAAAATAGGAGCTACGATTCAACGAATGTGGGGTAAAATCTATTGTAAATAGAGATATCAATGATTACTAGTATTTTGTGCGATGTTGCTCATGTCAACTTTGTAAGTTCTGAAATAGCAGATTTCTTAAGAGTTGAACTGTAGATTATAACTTCACTTATATGCATTTGATGCTTGTTGACTAATATATGTTTTTTCTGATTAGTCTAGTTTTTAGCTTTTATCTATGGCTAGAGGATGCATCCTAAAGACATAGATAAGCATGTGGCGACAAATTAAATGGAATAGAATAATATTTAATAATTTATAAACAATCAATAACAATACTTTTATGTAATTAATAATAAAATAATGAAATTTTTATTAAGTAAAATATAAATATATAAAAAAATTGATCTGTAATTGTTTGATGATTTGATTTTGAAACTTCTTCCAACTTTGTAGTTTGGTAATCAAATTTAGTACAAAAGGCCTTACATAACATGGCAATGTAAAATAACTTTTAAGTGTGTTATATTAGGTAAATTTTTAGGTATGTATAATAATTTAATAATTATATGTTTTGAGGAAATTAATGTGTTTCAAATAAATTAATCAATGAATCAGATATTTAACATCAACTAATAAGTTTGATCGAATTGTAGATTCAAAAATAGGTTAACATATTATATTCTCGTCAGTGTATTCTAACCTTATTTTGATCCCAATGCAACAAATTTTTATGTACATTTAGACATAAAACGATGTCGTATTAAGATAAAAATAGAGGTGAAACAGACTAATGAGATCAAAGGATTTCATACCTCAAAATATTTTTATTAATGACTTTTTAATAAGTTTTGAATCAATAAAACGAGAAATAAAATTCAAATTGCGACGTTTATTCCATCCTCTTACTTTCACCTGAACAAATACAATTTAAACGAGAAATAAGGTTCAAATTACGACGTTTATTCCATCCTCTTACTTTCACCTGAACAAATACAATTTTAGGATATATCTTTAAAGCCTCAACCTGATCATAAGAAAAAGTTTTTTAGGATGCAAGTTTCTGTAAGTGTCTGCCTTTCTCAATCTTGGGTCCCAGTTTAATTCTTTTTTTTTCTCCCTCTGTTTTCATTCATAGAAATGGGGTCAACCGTCAATCAGGCTCTAATCTCCCCCCTTCACAGCTTATGTTAGAAAAAGACAACACCAGATCTAACCACACATGTCGCTAACACATCCCAAAACCCCCTCAATCATTCCCTCCAACCCCATAGCCAACGAGCAAATACAATGGCACATCGGACCACTCACAGACTTGCCTAAGCATCTCCGCAGCCGGAGCCAGATCTCATACTTCCATCGTCCATGGATCCCACTCACAAAAGACGCAACTCAATCCTCCCAACCACCAAAATCCTAGAGTCTATTTTACCCTCTAAATCCTTGTCAAACCATTTATCCAAACCAAACCCGCGTCACAAAACCAGTACAAGTTCCCATAAACCCATCAAGAGCCAAACCCCATCAAGTGTTGGCACCTATTTGCAAGCCAAAGCCATGACTGTTTCGGCTGATTATGATAGTTCTAAATATTTGGTTGTCAAAGGAAAACACCAGGAGCACAAACCAATTGATTCAAAGGTTGAGAAGGAGAGGAAAGTAACAACCGCAAAGGAAGGGTCTAAAGAGAAGGTCGAGAAATCAGCATCTAGAGAATTGGTGGAGAAGAAGAAACTCCGGCAATTTCTAGTCAATGAAATGCAAAGGAAGGAAACTTTGGTCTCGGGGAAGAAGTGTAAGGAAGTGAGGAATCCATTTGAAGCGCTTGATATTAAGAGGATGTTAGTTTCTTTAGGTGGCGGCAGAAGGAGTTCCTTTGGCGGATTACATATAGAGTTGGCAGATGCTCTTGCAAATTGTGGTGCCAAAGTGGTTTCAGTTGACATGCCTCCATTTATGCAGATCCATGCTGTTGACTGTGCAAGGAGGACTCACGATAGTCTTGAGAAGTTCACCTCCAAGACCCTTGCGCTCACTCTCAAAAAGGTTCTATCCTTATCCAATAATCACGTTGAGATTATTAAATAAAGAAGATTCCTTTCATGGCTCTGCGAAGTGGGTTTGTAAGTCCCTGACAATCGATAGGCTTGAAGGGTTGTGTTTTGTGAATTCTTATTTCCTTTCCATTTTTTGTAGGAATTTGATGCCGTGTATGGTCCGGCATGGCACTGCATAGTTGGGACAAGTTTCGGGTCTTTTGTGACACATTCAGTTGGTGGATTTCTATATTTCTCAATGGATCAAAAGTTGTACATCCTCTTGTTTAAAACTACAGTGCAAAGAGCTGATTGATCGATTGATTATAGTTGAAGGAAGGTAGGTGAAACCTTACCTTTCAAATATGACAAATCTCTTATACCTTGTGTTGTGTTTATTTACAAGTCTACCTTATGCTCCAAAGGCTCCAATATAGGCTATTAGAGTTTATGTAGGAAAATAGTGTAAACAGTGTGTGCAAATAATATGTCTACATTGACACAAGTAAATCAAAGTGGATAAGTAATCTTAGTCTTACAAGAAAAGCAAAGTTAACAAGCAATTGGTTACTTGTGACAGTATCTAACTCCTATTTTATCAGTATAAGTTACTAAAGAGAGCTTAAAATTTTGTCACTTTTCTCTCCCACACATTTAACATTCTCAAACAATGAGTTCTCCCCCATATTTTTATCTCTTAAAATCACCTTCTAATGGCTCCAATATAGCTCGAATTTGCCTTTTCTCTATGTTATGAGCAGCTACTAGAGTTACTCACACTAATTCACGCCCTAAATCTTTAGCCTAGTGGATGGTGACTCTAAAAGATAAAATATGAGAGAAAACTAAATGTTTAAGAGTGTGAAATGTGTGGGAGAGATAAGTGTAAAAAATTTATACTCTCTTCAGCAACTTATGTTGATAAAAAGAGAGTTTGATACTCCCACAAGTAACCAATTATTTGTTAGCCTTGCTTTTTTTGTAAAACTAAGCTTACTTGTCCACTTTAATTTACTTGTGCCAATGCAGACATACTATTTGCACTATTTTGCTACATCTTTGATACGACACCTCCTCCTCCTCTACCTCTTAAGACTTATTCTAGAAGGAAATTTAGAAGATCATGTGAGCAAGACTCAGTCAACAAATAATAGAATGTTGCTAGTGCCAGCTTGATTTCAGCGCAAGATCAGATCACATTGCCTTTATTTTAGCTACTGCTTATTTATCTTATTCCATATCTTTAGGAATTAGTTATGCATTTTGTTAGGAACCTATTAGTATAAATACCTGATAGCTAGATTTAATTTGGCACCTTGAGAAATTAATCATTTTGTATCGGAGTTTAGTCCTCTCCATACGGACTAACTTGGGAGTTTAAGATTCTTGCTCTCAAATTTATCAATAAAATTCCATTCTCAGTTATTTCTACTCTCCTACTTTTCTGGTTCCTATCAATTGGTATCAGAGTCATAGTTGTCACTCGCTCATCCACTACCAACCCACGACCTAACACTAATGTAGCGGAACCAGTAATGCAACAATTAGCCAACATAACTTCTCGTCTTGAATTATTTGACACTATAGTGGCTGACGTGGTTGCCTTAAAAGCTCAAGTTGACAAAGAAAAGAAGCCTAAGGGCAGTAATGATCGTCGGTCTAGATCTCATTGGAACGATGATTTAGAAGAAGAGGGAGAACAAAACTGGGGTCATAGAAATACCGTTCGTCCACCTTACACTAAGATAGAATTTTCGAAATTTGACAGAGGCAATCCCCGTGGTTAGATTTTGAAGGCTGAGAAATATTTCAGGTATTACCAAACACCTGATGAATCGTAGGTTAACGTGGTGGCTATGTATTTGGAAGGTAATATTCTTGATTTATTCGCTTGGATCAATTTCAAGAGAACCATTTTATATTGGGAGGAGCTAGTGAACGCACTTTAAGAGCAACATGGCCCTGCTGCATTTCAAAATCCCGATGAATATCTTTGTGTTATTTGTCAATCGGGTACGGTATAAGAATATCGCCAAGAATTTGCTAAAAGATCGGCGAGAGTAAAACATTGGCCAGAACATTGTCTCTTGAGTATTTTTCTTAATGGGCTACGAGATGATTTAAAAGCTAATGTAAGAATCCATAAACCCAGATCCGTGTATAGGGCAATAAGCTAGGCTTTAGAATTTGAGCAAAAGGCAAATCTGAATTGTGGGAATAAAACAAATCATTGGGTCACTCAAAACAGGCCCCATTCCTCGCAAGTTCCTCTCCCTCATGTTTCCACTCAACTAACCTAACGCTCACCTGTAGCTACTTCTTCTTCACGTCCCGCAATGCCACGACCTTGGGACTAGGAAAGACAGCAACGCATCGCCAAAGGATTGTGCTTTAGGCGCAACGAAAAATTCTCCCCAGGCCATCGGTGCAAGGCTGCGACACTCACCCTTATGGAGATGGCTGATGATGACGACGCACCTACAAAGGATCTGATCGAGAACGATGCTGACGTCGTTGACCACGAAACAGGGGAGTACGTTGAGATATCCTTCCACGCGATCTTGGGCAACCCAACTAGCACAACGATGAAGTTGCAAGGAATGCTAGGAGGCCGCAAGGTGCTGATTCTGGTGGACAATGGCTCCACCCACAATTTTATGTCTGAAAAAATTGTGGAAGAGCAGAAATTACCAGTAAAAAATGTATCTTCCTTTGGTGTACAAATTGGTAATGGAGAAATCATTTGTTGTAACCGTATCTACCACAATATTTCTATTCAATTATCTGGTTTTACTATTACCTAGGATTACTACCCTTTCTCACTTGGTAGAGCAGATGTTGTTTTAGGTATCAGATGGTTAGCTTCTCTTAATACAGTGCAGGCAAACTGGAACAAGATGTTCCTAATCTTTTACTTGAATGGGAAAAACTACAAGCTTCAAGGGTTGCCACCTAAGCCAAATTCAGGAGCTAGCTTTCAGTATTTGTCCAGGAAGGAAGTACATTCAGAAAACACCATCCCTGCTCCAATTCAGAAGGTACTGGAGAAATTTGAAAATGTGTTTGAAGAACCTACCAATCTACTACCATATCGCCAACATTATCACACTATCCCACTCCTTCCTGATGCTAAGCCACGAAATATTCGCCCATACCGCTATCCTTACTTCCAAAAAACCGAAATTGAACAACAAGTTGCTGAATTACTCAAATCTGGGTTTGTTAAAACCAACACCAGCCCATATGCCAGCCCGGTTCTTCTTGTTAAAAAGAAAGATAATTCTTGGCGGATGTGCGTTGATTATAAGAGGCTCAACCAAATCACAGTCCCTGATAAATACCCAATAATACCAAATGTTGACGAGCTTCCTGATGAGTTATGTGGTGCCACCATTTTTTCAAAGATTGGCCTTCGCTCCGGTTACCACCAAATAAGAGTCAACCCAGCTGATATCCCCAAAATAGCCTTCAGAACCCATTCAGGCCACTATGAATTTGTTGTTATGCCTTTCGGCCTCACCAATGCCCCTTCAACCTTCCAATCTGCAA
>JAOTAX010000007.1:22077840-22088950 GCA_025629825.1 Erythroxylum guanchezii
TCAAGGACGAAAGCAAGTTATACATGCTCTGATACCAATGAGAGAAGGTGTGGTGAGATCTTATCTCTCAAATATAAAAAGTCCCTTGAAACTTGTGCTTGCTTTACAAGTCTACCTTGCACTCCAATGTAACTCGAATTTGTCCTTTCTCTATGTTGTGAGCAGGTATCAGAGTTATTCACACTAATTCACGCCTCAAATCCCAAACGTAGTAGATGGTGGCTCTAAGAGATAAAAATATGAGAGCAAATTCAATGTTTGAGAGAGTGAAATGTGAGAAAGAGAAGTGACAAAAATTCATGCTCTCTTCAACAACTTATGTAGAGAGAGTTAGTTACTACCATAAGTAACCAATTATATGTTGATTTTGTTTGTCTTGTAAGACCAAGCTTATTTGTCTACTTCGATTTACTTGTGCTAATGTGAACATACTATTTACATACACTATTTACACTATTTTGCTACAATAGCGAATAACTTGGAAGCAAAAACATTTCTAGTATGGATAGCTAGGGGGAACTAAAAAGTTGAAAGTCTTTGATATTGTACATTTGGTTAGGAAAGGAGCACACAAATTAGAGATATTATTTAAATTCGGGTTCAAGCAGTGCACCAATCAAGATTTTTTTTAAAAAAACCACCAGTATAACTTAAGTAAATAAGTTATGGAATGTAATTTTGTATTAATGTTTTTATAAATATGTAATTATACGAAATGATATAAAATATTAAAATGCTTTATCATATTAATATTCAAATGATATTCACAATTTTGTTAAAAATACCTATTTATCTTATTATCATATTCAGTTTGCCTTGATTTTCTTTGCATTCTAGTTTGGGGATGCTACGATCTAAGCCACTGTCATTGCAGAAGGGCATTTGCAAATTTCACATTGGTACTGCAAATCCGCCGATGCTTTTAATGTTTGATGGGCCAAATGGTTGCATTCAACCAACTTGAAAAAAGGTGACATCTTTCCCATCCCACTTCTTTTCTACAGAATTTATGATGGCTCGTCAAAAGGACTATGATCAGACACTTTTATGAGAGTTTGAGGTTGCCCATTCGATTATTTGCCCACTGCGTTTGTTGCTGTCGACCAAATGAGCGGTGGGGGTTTGTGTGACCGCTCCACACTCGAGAGCGGTCATACATACTTGCAATAGTTTTTCTTTTTTAATTATAGATATATAGACTACTTTTTAATATGCATTTGATTAATCTTTGGATTTTCATATTAGCATATATTAGTCTACGGAAAAACGTTAAGAATTATAGTTATTAAAACGTTAAACTGATTCAGCCACTTCAACCATTAAAACTAGTTAGACAATTCAAAGTTTTAATGGTTGAACTGGCTGAATGTTATTAAAAAGCAATTAATTTTTATAAATTAATAAATTCTTATAAACTAAAATAAATTAATTAATTTTATTTAATAATCTCTTTTTTCAATTAAATATCAAATTATTTAATATGTAAAGATAATATTTTTCAATTATATTTCAAATTCTTTAATTTTTCAACTTTTTAGTTAATTTTAAGACAGCCTAATACGATTAAATATTTTAGAGCTTAAATATTTTATCTTACTGGTTTAACTTTCAGTTTAATTTTTAAAATGATGTTCAAAATAACTCATTTGAAAACTAGTAATTCACAATCAAATAACTCATTTAAATAATAGTAATTTATAATCAAATAATGGATTCCATAGAAATAATGTGCGGAGAATCTAACTTATCTTTACATCTATCTAATAATCCCTTCACAAATTAAGATGAATTAAAACCATTGTTTTAAAAATCAAACCAAATCGAGCGATTTAACTTAAAAAAATAAATAATCAAGTTAATTTTTGGTCCGATTTATATTTATAATCTTTATGAGAAAAAAATCAGCCAATTAATTAATAGACCGACCAATTAAGACATAAACTAGTTGGTTTTCAAAAAACTAGACTGTTTTTTTTTTCACAAACCAATTGAGTAATAGCTCAACCAATTTTTTGAGTTATGTGGGGTGCACATCCTTTTTTTTGTTTATTAAAGGGTAACTAACGAAAATAGATTACAAAACGAGTCTGGGGAAATGAATCCCAGACCTATCCTCTAAAAGGATATGTCGGCACCCAATAGGTGGAGTATCAAAATAAGTGACACCGACTTCAAAATGTTATAGTCGATAGCTAGTTAGTCTGCACATCTGTTGCTCTCTCGGTATACATGTCGATGAAAAACAGTCCAATTTTAGGCAAACAGTTCGTGAATACCCATTACGATGGGTTTAAGGACCGATGAACGATTGTCCGAGGAAGAGAGGAGATTGTGCACTGCAAGAGAATCCACTTCCAGTTCTATCTGACGGAAGCCCAGGTTCTATGCGATCGAGAGCCCTGTGAATATTTTCCAAAGTTCTGTCAACACCGATGCGCATCATCCTAGATTCTGAGTAAACCTGCCAAGCCAATTACCTGCACTATCTTGTATAAGGCCACGTGCTATAGCCGAAAACTAGGAAGGATTACACATCTTTTAAACATGTGACCCATCGCAAATGTCTTCCTTTCTCTTCTTCACTTCTTTAACAAATCATAATAGCATGTGGGACCTACCATTGTTTTAAACATGTGAGACCCCTGTCTATAGTTTTTGAGTTTTATTACAAAATATTGTTGCAAGAATCTTTTTTCTCTTTTAATTTCCTACCCATTTTAATTAATAAATTATATTTTATAATTTTATAATCTTTACTTTTCTTTTTACATTTTAATTTAAAATTTTATTTTAAATAATTATTTTTTGAAAATATTTTTTAATTTTTACTCTTAACTTTTATGGATAAAAATTGGCCTTTAAATAATAAACAGGCCAATTTTCTCCAAACGGTAAAAACCAGTTTTGTCTTCACCTGACGCCCACACTAGTAAATGTCTGTTTGTGTCTTCTTCTTGTTGGTATTATTTTGACTTTGAAGGCTTTGTATTTTTTTTTGACTTTTTTGGCACAATATCTCTTCCATGTTGGGAAGAGATGAAGTTGGGAGGAGGTTTTGAAGTTATAAAATAACTCCTCCCCCTCCCTTATCAACTCATCCCAAATTTTGGTAAATACTCAAAATTTGTATACATATCAAATTTAGTATTATCTTCTTAATAAGAGCAGGCTGTCTTAAGTGGTGCTCGGAGAAGTAGACAAAATTGGCCGAACTCTGTTATCAATTTTCAGGTGTGTTCTTTCCTTATCTCTTTTATTTATTCCGCATTTATAGTAACCAATATTATTTATCGGGTATATTTGTAGTGTTGTGTTCAATTATTTGGGTGTATTTACTGTTCGTATGTATACACAGGTTAGGTTGTGATAAATACACCGTGCACGTAATTTCTGTCTAGGAGGCCGGGTTTTAAGTGGGATTGTTTGTGACCCCTTCGCCCTTTCCTGGGATTTTACGTGGAATGGTAATATTGTCTTAGGAGTCCATTTGGCGGTCTTTCCTGGGTATTACCGAATCGGTTCACTTCACTAGTTGTTTACCTTAGAGGAAAAAATTACCCGATTTTCCCAATACTTCTAACCCAACAACAACATTTTCTTTACCTCGAGCTCCGGCATCATGCTGCTCACCACTTTAGCTATTCAGATGCTCGTTTGGTCCTTCACGGTCCAATTGTTTTGCAGATCGTGCTCAGAACCATCTAGACAGTTGAATAGATGCTCTTCCTACAGTTATCTAACTGCTATCAGGCATTCAGCCTCTGTTTCTTTCCTAGATTGTTTGAGCGTAAGAAAGGTACAGAGAAAATGAGTAGGAAGCTAATTTAAAGAAGAAAAAAAAGTAAACGAGAAAGAGTGGGTTACGGAAAGGACGTGGAGAAATATCTACTGTAGATGAGATCTAGAGATGTGGGAAGGACAACTATCAAAACGTGAGGTGTCTGACTCTGGATGCTTGCGCTGCGCCTGTCTGAAAGGGAAAAAAAACCAACTGTTTATGCTTGAATGCAAGAAACTACATGTCCTTTAGGAATTTGTTTATGTTTTGTATAAACAAACTAAAAAAACTAAATGAGTTTTTACTAAAATTGTGAATATTACACTAAAATTCGTTTCGATTTTGATATTTTTTTTAGTAAATCAAAAAAATAAATAAATGATCAAAATATGTACAAAGAGTTCACAGACTATGCCACAGAAGGCTCATCCAGCTAAAATTAGTAACTAGTCTCAGGACAATCCAAGATAAACTAAGGAAACACTAAAGCTATGGAAGAAGCAACCCGATACCCAATCAACAGCATAAACACTAAGAAAAATAGCCTAATAAAACCCAAGCATACATAACCCAAGTAGAAAACCTAACTAAGAAATACCAAACCCATAGTTAGCAAGCCAGGGAGAAACTGAGGCAACCATAAACAATCATGGCCTCGGAATGACCAAGAAGAAAACTGTCGCGCAAGAAATAACTGTGCTGCACCTCATAGGGTAGTCATGGCAAGCATGGACAATCCAAAGAGAACCTCGAAAGCTGTTTCGATTTTGATATTGATATAATATAGTTTCAATATTCGTTAATATTGAACATTAAATATTAAATAGTATCTAGAATAATTTTTTAAAATTATAAAGTAAGTCCTTAATTTTTATATAATTTAAATTTAGTCTCATGTTATAAAATATATTTTAAACTTTGACCTAATAACTTAATTTATTAAAATTAATATAAAATATTTATTTTTAAAACTAAAAACTATTAACCAAATATATTTTCAATTTATTTCTTCAACTTTTTCTAATTTACAAATTTATATATTTAATATTTTCTGATATTTTGATTCTTATCTCTATACAATCAAAATTTTACATTATATCCTAATTTTATATTGTTTTTAAATCGGTACAATACTAAATACAAGACACTAGTTTTTCCTAAGAGCTAAAAATAAGCATTTAAAATGAGCCTAGCCTAGTCATATAAGTTAGGTCGAATGAAATCCTTAATTTTGGAGCATTTACAATTTCAAATGCGTATAATTTAATAAAATACAGAATAAACTAAATATATTTTAAAATTAAATGACAGTGAAAAAGAAACGATGGGAGAGTTTAGAGGAATGAATACTGTTTCGTACCAGCTAGAAAACGGAACAATATTCGTCCCTTTCATATCGTCCATTAATACCGTCGATATAGGTGTTTTTTGCTCAGTATCGACTAGTATCCAAAATATCGGCAATATACTAGCCGATATCATAAATTTTGAAAATGTCAAGGACTTTTTGCAATTTTTTTAAACTTAACTCTAAACGACCTGCCCCCCCCCCCCCCCCGGGGTCTCTGTTGTGCGACTCCCTGCTCTCCCGAACCTTCTTCTACCTTCCTTCTCATTTTTTTCTCTCTCTCACCGACTCTTACTTCTTCACTCACCATCGCCGTCGTTCTCTCTCTCTCATTCTCCTCTTCATCTCCGACAATACTAGTCCCTCTCTGGCGGTGTTACTCCTTCCCTCATCCTCCCTAATTTACGCCAGCATTAGAGGACAGAGATCCTCCCTCGACTCCTCCCTTCGCGTCTCCCCCGAAGATGTCACCGTCTTTAACCCTCCTCCACGAGGACTACCACACCACGTCGTCGCCACTAAACGTCTAAAGGAGGAGAGAAGGCCGCTGCTCACCCAGATCTACACCCGAAGCCTGTGACCTGTGACCTAACCTAAAACCCGAAGCTAGTGAATTGTTTTTGCGCATGTTTTTTAAGTTTTCGAATTTTTTCCTGCTTAATAACTTTTTTTATTATGATCGATTGGATCTTAGATTTGTGAATTGGTTGGAACTTCGTTTTGCGATTTGCGTGTATTTGGGTTGGAGATTGGAGTTGAACGATCACGATTTTGTCATTTGTGATTTGAATATTGGAGTTGAATTAAATGAGTCACTCACAATGTTGTCTTTGTTTTATGATTTGTGGAGGTTGGATTAGATATTGGAGTTGAACTATTGTTTGGTTGATTTATGATTTGGTTATAAAATAAAGATTGGTTTAAGCTTATTCGATTAAGAGCAAATTATGATAACTTTTTGGATGAATAAAATGCACGGCCTCATGTGAATATGTGATGATATTGATGAATTGAATTGGTTTAATTAAAAGTTTGTAAGTTGAAACAACTTAAATTAAAATTTTAAACCGAGAATATTAAAGTTGTAAACTTGCAAAGACTTAAATCATTAATTGACACATTCTTAACATTTGTGAAATGGTATTTCATTTTTAGTATTTGGGTATTGACTTTAAGTAAATAATTAGTTGAGTATAAAATTATGCAATTGTAAATTAATAATAATTCGGTTGTAGTTAATGATAATATTTGCCTATATGGGTATTAGTTTGGGTAAATAATTAATTGAGTATAAGATATGTTGAACTTGAGTTATTTGGTAATATATATGTATGGGGTATCATAAATATTTATAATAGATAATGTGTTAAAGTACTGATGTAATAAATGTATCCCAAAAAGATTTTTTTTTCAAATTGTGAACATGTTGTAAGTTCCAACCATTTATACTTAGACTTATTAATCTCAATTAAAAATTGTAAAAACAACTTATATATTTAAGAACGAAATATAGAATGGTGTATATAATATTATGATTTGTTAGAAATGAAAAGAAGATTCAAAGCTTTAAATAAGAAAAAGAAAACATTTCCAAAGAAGTTATATCCTTTATCTTGATCCTCATGTTATGAATATATCCTTCAACTTGATCATCATATTATGAATAGATGTGTATGAACAATTGTATAAGATATGTTATTCATTATTTGACAATTATGTAAATCATATCATACCCTTCAACTTAATCCTCATGTTTGTAACTTTGAATTGAAATTGTTAGAAATGGAAACTGTTTATATATATTTTGTAGTTGTTGGTAATGAAAATTGTTTTATGAATGTTTTGTGATTATTGGAAATGAAAATTATTGAACAATGTTGGGAATGAAAATTGTTTTATGAATGTTTTGTGATTATTGAAAATAGAAATTGTTGAAAATTGTTAAAAATGAAAATTGTTTTATGAATATTTTGTGATTATTAGAAATAGAAATTGTTGAAAATTGGTGGAAATGGAAATTGTTTATGAATGTTTTGTGATTATTAGAAATGGAAATTATTTTATGAATGTTTTGTGATTATCAGAAATAGAAATTGTTGAAAATTGTTGGAAATGAAAATTGTTTTATGAATGTTTTGTGATTATTAGAAATGGAAATTATTTTATGAATGTTTTGTGATTATTAGAAATAAAAATTGTTGAAAATTGTTGGAAATGAAAATTGTTTTATGAATGTTTTGTGATTATTGGAAATGAAAATTGTTGAAAATTGTTGGAAATGGAAATTGTTTATGTATGTTTTGTGATTGTTGGAAGTGGAAATTATTTTATGAATGTTTTGTAATTATTGGAAATGGAAATTGTTGGAAATTGTTGGAAATGAAAATTGTTTTATGAATGTTTTGTGATTATTAGAAATGGAAATTGTTGAAAATTGTTGAAAATGGAAATTGTTTATGTATGTTTTGTGATTGATGGAAATGGAAATTATTTTATGAATGTTTTCTGATTACTGGAAATGGAAATTGTTGAAAATTATTGGAAATAGAAATTATTTATGTATGTTTTGTGATTGTTTGAAATGAAAATTGTTTTATGAATGTTTTGTGATTATTAAAAATGAAATTGTTTATGTATATTTTATGATTGTTGGAAATGGAAATTGCTTTATGAATATTTTGTGATTATTGGAAATGAAAATTATTTATGTATGTTTTGTGATTGTTAGAAATGAAAAGTGTTTATGTATGTTTTGTGTAATTATATATGTTGAATAATTGAATTGTTATTTTTGACTTATAGTGAATTGTGTTCCATGAAATTGAATTGTGTATAATGTAATAATATAAAATGAGTTATATTCTATAAGATGGGTATGCATATTTTGTAATAAAATTATGTGTTATTTATTTTGATAGATGCATTTATTTATTTTTACAGATAAATGGAAGGAAGTTCAAGTACTCTTGATGAACCCACTTCAAGAAGATACAATGATCCAGCTTAGGCTCATGCTGCATTGGTTTCCAGTATGAGGAATCATACTATTTTCTTGTTTTGTAACAAGCATTTGAAAGGTAGAGGAATCACCCAATTAAAAAAACATGTAGCTGGGTTAAAGGAGACGTGGAACCCTGTAAAAAAGTAAATCATGATATGAAGTGACATATGAAAATATTGCTTGATAAATATCAATATGAGAGAGATAGAAGGGAAAGGTTGAATTTTGAAATTGGTAGTGGAAGTTCGTTTTTTAGTTTCCGTAGTAATTATGAAAATGTTGAAGGTCGTATTAGTAGTGGTGGTAATGGTACTGATAGTGTTCCATCTCAGGCTCAAGAAGAAGTGCCTGAACCTGATATGAGGAAGAGAAGAAGAAATGTGACTAGTTTTTTTGGACCATGAACAACTCCTAGAGCTCAACTTTCAATTCGTAGTGCAATGCAATCAAGAGATGTGACTCACAATGTCGATATGGCAGTAACTAGATGGTGATATGATATAGGTTCGTCATTCAATGCTTTTTAGTTTTATTATTATCAACCTATGATGGATGTAATAGCCTCTTATGGTCCGGGATACAAAGGTCCTTCGGTTGATGACTTAAGAGGTAAACTTTTGAGTTGTTCTATTTCTAAAATTAGAAGTTATTTGGCTGAAAGAAGAGTGAATTGAGGTACTTATAAATGTTCAATTATATGTAATGGTGGGACAAATAGGAAACAAGAGCCTATTATAAATTTTTTGGTTTATTTTACAAATGACTCTATGTTTTTGAAATCTATTAATGCATCTGACCTTATTAGAAATACTGATATTTTGTTTGCAATATTTGATGAAGTTGTGAATGGAGTAGGGCCAGAAAACAATGTTCAGTTTATTATTGACAATGATTCCGCTAATAAAGCGGCAAGAAAAAGGTTGCAGATTACTTATAATTCTTTTTTTGAATTCTTTGTATTGCACATTGCATTGATCTAATGCTGGAGAATATAGGGGATCCTAGGAATTTTCCTGTTATTGATGAGACTATGCAAAAAGTTAAAAAGGTGACAAAGTTCATTTATAATCGTGCATGAGTATTGAATTTGATGAGAAAGGAATTTACCAATGGTAGGAATTTGTGTCGTCCTGCTGTGGCAAGAATTGTAACAAATTTCTTATCACTTTAGTCTTTTGTTTCGATGAAGAAAGAGTTAAGACAAATGTTTACAAGTGATAAGTAGATTACATCTCAGCATGCTAGGTCTAATGCTGGAGTGGAGGTTTGTAATATTATACTGGAAGATAGAGAATTTTGGTCTCAATGCCAATTTGTTATCCGAGCTTGTGAGTCTTTGGTGAGTGTACTTCGCTTGGCTGATAGTGATGAAAAGTCAACAATGTGTTATATTTTTGATGCCATGGAGAGAGTAACGGAAGCAATCAAGGCCAATCTAAAATATAGGCCTTCTTTATACACATCATATCTTTGAATCATTAGCCCTAACTTGCCGACTGCACCGTAGCAATATTGAGTTTTTTAATTTATATAATTAAATTTCAGGATAAATTATCTTGTAAATTTTAAAAAATTAAAAAAAATCAAACTCAATTTAAAATTCAATTAACCGATCATATTTTTTGAATTAAATTAAACCAAATTTAAACTGTTTGTCTTTTTTTTTTTTTGCAAAGGAGAAAAAGCAAAGCCTAATCAGTGGGCTGTGGGGTTAAAACCACACACATATTCTCAAAAAGGATATCAAAACATCCCGAAGGGGATGCCGTAGATTGGTAATTTTTCCAAAATTTCTCTTCACTTCAACTTTTAAAAGTGCTTTGTTTCTATTATTTAGAACATAATGTTCCCATCCATGGGTACGTATGATATCAAAGAACTCAAGCGAATGTACATTCTTATATATTTTAAAAATAATTGAGAACTCATAAACAATAACTTTTAGGTCTATATTAAATAAACTCTCCTATAAAAATCCGTAAGACATAATTTCATCGGATGAAGATGGTTTATAGAAGTGAACGAATGAGATCTGCTAGCATATAGTAAAAATTGAGTAAATGGCAGAGCAGATCTCATCCTTAATTTCATGTAATATGACCTATTGAGATAAGTTGTACAAAATAATATGATACTTATTTTGATGAGATGTATAAAGATGATGACACTATTGTGAATTTATTTAATGATAATTATATCATTCTAGTAAGTATTGAATAAAATATTAAATGTGTGTAATAATAAATAAATTATATTTTAAATAAATCATTTTATAAGTTAATAATTTAAAACTAAATAATAAATGTATCTAATTAATATTTGTTTATCTAAAAAGCAATTTTCAATTTGTAACCCAAATATATTATGTTTGAATTTACATAATAATGAGAAACAATTGATTTAAATTTGACCATTTAAAAACAGTCTTTTTATTAGTCAGAGATAAGATTGTGTAGTATTGAATATTTCTAAATTCGATGTTTCAAGCAAATTTTTATAGAGTTATTAGGAGGCGCTTAGTTGATATGTTTAGGAAGGGATTAATGGGTAAGGAATGAAAAATGAGTGGTTGGTTGTTGATTATTATTATAGGGACAATAGTTTGATATTCCACTTTTGAGAAATTCTCTATACCCTCTATTTAGTAGAGGAATGAAACTTATTTCTTAGTAATGTCTTTTTATTTAAAATTTTTTAATTAATTAAAATATAATAAATTTTTATTTCTTAATATTTCTTACAAATCAACCATTATTAATGATAATGTTAATGATTCTTTTCTCTTAACCAACTATCATAATTATAATGATAATATCCATTATCATTTCTTACTATATTTAGGGGGTGCTTGGTTGGGGGTAATGGAAAAAAATGTATAGAAATGGAATGAAAACTTGTATTTGGCATCAAACTATCATTGAAGGGGTAACATTTTCATTACCCACTTCTTGGCAATCCTCCATTCCCCTAGTAATTGAGAGGA
>JAOTAX010000007.1:22089050-22102754 GCA_025629825.1 Erythroxylum guanchezii
TAATTAATTAATTACAATATTTTTTATAAACCAACCACTATCAATGACAATGGTAATCATTCCTTCATTTTAACCAATCATCATAATTATAATGATTATATCCATTCCCATTCCTCACTATATTCATTCCCATTACCATTCCCATTATTTATGTGAACCAAGCGCCCTCTTATTCTTATTCTCCTATACTAATCAACGGCTCTCATAATTATTCTTGGGGTAGTTCTAAGATAACTCAAATATTCCTATGATGGAAAAAGAAACATACTATGGAGCACGTGCCTATAAAGAAACTATATACAAAAGGTAGGAGATAGTCGCCATCAGGACAACACTCATCAAAACAAAGGAACAGGTAACAGTCACCAACTTGCATTGGCAAAGAGCCCTTAGGCACATGAGTTTTTAATTAAGGCATATCATAAAGAAGCTTTCTTTGGGATTAATTGCACTTGCTTGTTTAAGCACCCCTTTTCTTGCTAGGCAAGTTAGGTTGCGAATAGTGACACTGCAAATTGAAGGTTAGGCGCTTGATGGAGTTGATGCTCTCCAAGTTTTATGAACAGCTTAGCTATCCTCTAACTGTAAGTACACACCTTCTCACTCTGAGAAAATTTCAACCTCGCGTACTAATATATTAATTTGTTTTCTAATATTTATCAGTAAGGTTGCTCTTTCGTAATTAAAAGATTACAGGTTTAAATCATAGAAATAGTTTCTTTCTAAAATAAAAAAAAAGGTTATGTATAATTAATGTTCATTTTCTAACTTTTGCAAAGAAGGGAACCTTATTCATTAAGTGATTATTTGGATGAATTTTTGGAAGGTCAATAAATACTTTTCTTCACCACAAAAACTTTTTAAAAGAAAAATGGGTGCTTAATTGTAAAATAAAAAAGCATTTTTTTTAATAAATATGTCTTTTTTGGCAGCTAAAATATAACTTTTTAAGAAGTTCAAATTTTGAACTTCTTAAAAAAAATACTTTTTTAGGTAAAATTTTCAGATCAATTAATGAGTGTATTTTTTAGTTTCTTTTGCTCTTATATTTTACACATAATTTTCACAATATCTACAAACTCATCTTCCTGTTTATTATATATTTAACTATTTACTCAACTTGGATATTTATTTTAAGATTTATATAATATTATTTGATTTTTTATATGTTTTAATATTTATTTTCGATATTAGTTTACTTATGTTATAACTTATATAAAAGATTTAATTATATATATTTTCATTTATGTTTCATATGGTTTAAAATTATATAATAATTAAATATTGTACTTTGCATATTGTTTAATATACTTTAAATAATATTTATATGCATAAATAATTTTTATTACAAAATAAAATATAGTTAAAATTAAAAGTGCCTTTTATTTTTATGTTACCAAACAGTTTACTGTACGAAGCTCTTTAAAAAAAGCTTTTTTTTAAAATTACAGTCAAACAGTTAACTGACTTCTTAAAAAGATTCTTCTCATAAAAACTCTATAGAAAAAAACTTTACTGATATAAGCTTAACCAAACATAGGCTAAGATTGTTGCTATTGTTGTTGAGATAAAAAATTTTATTAAATAAATTATAGAATGTATAAAATAAATTATAAATTACGTTTTATAATAAATTAATAATTCATAAACAATTAATAAATACAACTAATATTTTACATATTTATATTAAATTTAGATTATTCTCCTGCATCAATTACACACTTATAAGGAAGGAGTTCCAACAAACTTTGTACAGCAGCTAACCTCATAAAAACGAGTGGGGAACTATTTAATGAACACTTTCACAAACTTTAGTGTTAATTTAATCACCATTTTCATGTAAGCGTACTTCTTCTTTTAATGGAATTAATGCAACTATCCATAAAACTAATGACGTGTTCCTAATAAATGAGATCAGATCATGATTTACCCTCTCATTATTATGTTAAGCTGAAAAATAAGGGCACTTAAAATGGGCGATTCCACCATTTAGTGCTAAGTGTCGTGTCCCTAGTAATTCCAGTGACTCAATTTGGTGTGGCGTTAGTAATTCTTTCCGAGTTAGCGAAACTGTGCAAGTACAGTGGTGCGCGATCCCACACTCATTATTAAAAGCCCAGCGAAAACGACCATTCTCATTATTTTGTTAAACTTATCTACACGCGAATCATCAACATCATGTGGAGAATGATTAGATTGCTTACGTGTTCGACTTGTGAAGCGAGTAATTCTCACGTAATTAATACTGCGTGTGTGCTAATCTTAAATCTGTTCGAGAAAAGCCTCAAAATGTTGTTACAAAATGAAAGAACCCGATCCCTAATCGCGGCAGACTAGAATGCGCCGGAGGCGCGCTTTCTCTTTGATGTGCTTAAAAATCAAAGGTTAATTTAATTATTCTGCGTCCTTATTATTTTTCATTCTAATTATCATATTTGAGCTATTGTTGACCGTATAATTTTGTCCATTGTATTTTATTAATTTATTATTCATAAATTCAAAATAAACTAAAATTAAAAACTTTAAAATATGTTATTTTGTGTAAAATAAATAAAATATAATGAAAAAATATGTGATAATTACTAAAATTAAATTGTCGTTAACACATTTAATGTCAAATAGTAAATGAAGCAAGCATGAATGATAGTTTTTGGTGTTAAATTTTCATAAAATCGATAATTCTACTAAAATTAAAGAACAACGACAACAATAATATTAAGTGAAATTTCACATGAAATCTAAAAAAATTTGATAGTCTGCATTTTTATTGTTAATTGATAGAAAAATTGTTTTTGAATAATTATGCTAAAAATATATAAGATAAAAATCATATTTAAATAAAGAAAATCATTACTGAACATATTATCTAGTAAAACCCTAATTATATTTCATAATTTTTTTAATTTTTATCATTCTTGAATTTTATTAAATAAAAAAAAAGGACTGGGAAAAGAAGTCAAAGGAAAACAAAAAAGTGATTTGGGGGACGTAAAATGCGCAGGGAGGCGTAGCGCGCACCCTCCCTAACCACCTCAAGCGAAAATCTCCCTCCAGCTCGAACCTCCCTCTCTCTCTCTCTCAAATTTCAGTCCTTTAAATAATCCCAACTGCATTACAAAAAACTTAAAAGATTCAAAAGCTCACTCCTTGAGCACAAAGCTCACGCACATGTTCACTTCCAATCCCAAGCTCGCCGGGTCACACTGAATGAATTTGACCCGAACCCGAATGGATCCTCCACTGATAAATGAGGCATCTTTTTCTGCGGCAAACCCTTCCTCGTACACTTTGTCGGGGATTTGGCTCTTCGGAGCTCTTAATGGTGACGCCGGTGGTGGGTTGGGTCTCCGAATGGGGAATTTGGGAAGTGGGTTTGGTGGAGAGAGAGACGGGTCGGTGGAGGAATCGACGGTGACGGAGCAGAGTGGCGGTGGAAATGGGAGGAAGCGGAGAGGTTTGAGTTCGGAGGATGAATCTTCTAAGCTGGTGTCCACAACTAGCAGTGGCAATGAACTGGTTGGCTTTTATTTTTTTAATTCAATTTGTCGTTTTTGCTTCTTTGTTTTCATTAAAATGATGACGTGAGTTGATGATGATGTAAAAGGAATAGAGAAGAAGAGTGTGAGCTTTGTTGAGAAATGCAAATAGAGACAAGAGAAAGTTGAGAATTTTGGCCGTTAGTTTTTATCGTTTGTTGGATTTTCTTTTTCTTTGTTTACCTTAGGAAATGAGAAACTGCAAAATATTTGAACCTTCGTCTCCAATTCTCTTAATTGAGAGCTCAATGTCTTAGAAGTTGAGAACTTCTTATATTTTCTTAGTAACAAAAATTGTGTGATTGATAATTTTGTGCTATTCAGACGTTTCTTCCACTTTTGATCTTTGATCTGTAGGCATGGAAGTGGATCTTTTTATTGTTACCTCCCGATATGGAGTTGTTAGCTTGTTTAGAATTAGTATGTCAGAGGCTACAATTAACTCAGTTGGCCTAATGATCTTCTTTTTGTCCACAGAATGATTCTAATGGCAAGCGAATGAAGACGTCAGCTTTCAGAAATGAGAAGAATAAAACTGGAGTAGAAGCAAGTTCTGCTGCAAACTGTAAGTCTGCTGAGAAAAGCACTAAACTAGCTGAGCCGCCTAAGCAAGACTACATTCATGTAAGAGCGAGAAGGGGTCAAGCAACTGATAGCCACAGTCTAGCAGAGAGAGTAATTCTATTCAGCCTTCTCAAGCTTTTGTTTCTCTACTTAACCTGTTGATTCATGTAACAACAAAAGCGATTCAGTTGTGTATAGGCTTTATATTCACATACTCTTATTGTTCCTGTTTCTTTTATTTATTTCAAATGTTATCTTGAAAGGAGTGCGTCTTGATTTGTTCAAATCCTTCTCTCCCCCCTTTTGCCCATTTTGGCAGGCTAGGAGAGAAAAAATAAGTGAGAGGATGAAGATACTCCAAGATTTGGTTCCTGGGTGTCATAAGGTACCTGTTGCCTTCAGCTTCTATCATACTTTCTAGATTCATGAATCTGCGTTTTTGAATTTAATTTTGAAAGGGTATCAGTATATTGCCTTTTCTTTGTTATCTTATGTCTTTCATCTGTCATTATTGGTTCAGTCCACCAAGTCGTTATTTGCGTAAACCAGGTGGCTCACCCTTGAATAGATTTTGGACTCATAATGACTTTCTGGATAAATTCTGTATAATACCTTCAAACAGGTCATAGGTAAAGCACTCGTCCTTGATGAAATAATCAATTACATCCAGTCACTACAAAGACAAGTTGAGGTATTGCCGCTATCATACTGTGTTTTATTGTCACTTTTGACAAGCTATTCTGTTGAAGCTGTAACTGAGATCTGTGCCTTTTCAAATTGGATTTTGCAGTTACTGTCCATGAAATTAGAAGCAATTAACTCAAGGATGAATAAGAACCCCACAGTTGAAGGCTTTCATCCAAAAAGCGTAAGTCTTCATATTTTACCAACTTAAAATAAAGCTTATATCATATATTAGTTATCCCATATTTTAGAAGTGCATTATGATTGCTGGTTCCTTAGGGTTGTGTAAACTGTGAAAAAAAAGGGCTTTTTTGTTGCTGCAATGGGTTTTTTGAGCGGCTAAACCTTTGTCTGATTGCTTGATAACTTAAATTGTACCCTTAGAGAATTTTTGTATGATAACTGTCTTTCTTCTACTAGGACTGTGTATATAGAAGCAACAGTGAGCATGTATAGATATGAGAAAATGGAATCAAAAACTTTTGTGGTTTGCACCTATTCTATATTTGGAAATCTTGGTTTGTTGCTTCCTTCTGAGGTAGTTTCTACAGCTGCCTGAAAGGCTGTTAGGTTTTACTGCCTGCAACAACAGTCGAACTTGGATGAGGTTGTACATATTAAAGCCAAAGCATATCACTACTTTGTATGTTGCACGTTGAACCTATAAAGAATGTTATAGAATGTGAACTTTTTTGTGAGGTTTTGAATTTGGTACTTCAAAAATGTATTCAAAATGAACTGTGGAACTTCTTGTTCTATGATCTTTTAGGAAGGTTGAATTAACGTTGCAGAAGTTTTTCACTTCTATAGCTTAGCATTCTAGCAGTGGAGGGGCAGGCACATGTTGACTGGTCATCTAATTTGTTTGCAATTGGGCTAGTTTCAAAAAGCAATCTTTCTCATGTTTATTATGTTAATATTAAATTGATTGGAAGTATCTATGTTCCCTTAATCGCAATAGTAAATCAGGGTGTTATGTGTTAGGTCCCACAATAGAACAGTAGAATAAGAACAAGAAGCAGGATTTAAGTGAAAGAAATAGAGGAAAAGAAGAAAACGACTAGGAATTGTCTGCTGCTAGTAGAGCAGATCTTTCATTGGAGATGAAAATTGATAAGAAGGGTAATCACAGGCAACATTCGAAAGTTGCCACTCCCCTAATACACATTCTACTTGGTACATTATGCCTGCCTTATCCACACTCTTCTGCCAGCCAAATATATCCTGACCTAACATCCCACCCTAGCAATCATGCCACCTCAGCCTCCTAGAATCTTACCTGCGACAAAACTGACATCTAATAAAGCATAAATAACAAACCGTGGACAGCAGCCCTTCAATATCAATCCTAGGAATGATGGGCTTTTCCTTTAATTTCCAGCGTTGTTGCTTTCATCTAAATTGTTTAGCCCCTTTTTCTTCCTTCTTGAGTAGAAAAGCTTAACCAGAGGCCTATCATTATGTTCATGGAGCACTATGTTAATTTTCAATCTTAACCTTAGCGAAGTAATTGAAGATACACTATATAAGTTGGGCAACTTTGTTTTAATATAAATCATTGAGAAGCATCTGGTTTTCCTTCTTTTAATGGGTTGGTGGGGGTGTCGGTAGTCCTCAATCAATTACTTTGAAGTTTTAGATAATCCCTTGCTCGGCATGCTGCCACGGGTTTATATCATATCTGAGAATGTCACTAAATTGCTCAGTTTTGCGACCTCGTGGTTTGTGAACAAGCATTCATCTTAGCTCCTTCCAGGCAATAGTATCTCTAGTAATTCTTACAACAGAATGGTAGTCTATTGGAAGCAAATCATGTTTGAAAAGATAACCTGTACATAGTAAACATCAACTTTTCAAATTTCTTTTTTCACAAAGCAAACATTCATGAACTTGTTCAAGATTACAACATTATTGCTTTGTATTTGATGTATAATCTTTCCAACAGTTACGTCTTTTTGTAATTTTATAGCTTGGTGTGCAACCATTTGATGTAGCCGGAATGTTGCTTGCCCCACAAACAATGAGAAATCACGCTCAAGAATCACAACATGAATGGTTACACATGCAGGTTGGTGGAAGTCTTGAACGAGCATCCTGATGAAGGAGCTAGGTCTTTATTTTATCAGAAAGGGAGTACTTGTTCTTAGCTTCCCATATACCGGAGAAATGTGTTTAGGATGTGTCCTATTGGTGTTGCTGTTATAATCTCATGTCAATCGTTGCTGTTGCTTCTAGTCCTTCATGTGTCGTATGACTGAATCCGCTGCACTCATTTAGATTAGTTCGTAGGCTTAAACTTCTAGAGTGAATTCATTTACCAGTGTACTGGAAGTTCTGATTTGGACAATTGTGATAAATGGTTCCATTGACCGAAGTGATTCTAATACATCTGACTGATTCTGTTTGGTGTGTTCCTGACATATAAAGCCATTGCGGTTCTAGTCATCTGGAAGATATGGCATTGAAACAAAACTACATGAAATTCAAGAGACAACTCCTAATAATAAGTGACATCTCGAAAGCCATTGTGGTTCCAATTCAACGTAGATGATTTTCCTGAATTAAAACAATACATGTTACTAAGATTTGAAATAACTCGAAGGAAGTCTAACACATCGCTTAAGAAGAAGCACAGACAGAAAGGGGAAAAAAAAAAGGTCGGGAATCGTGCAGGAGACAATGAGAAGTAGAGTAGCACGAGTTCATGCCATGCTTGAGAACGATTAAGAGCCAAACTTGGAATTTATGCAATTAATGACATCATCGCCTAGTTGAAAAGCCTGGGTTAACACTTCAATTCGAGTCGAAGGTTTTGAAGAGGAGAATTATGAGAAGCAAATGACTATTGAAGGCTGTGAACAGCAGGGCTTTCCCTTCTCCAATTCTGTTGGAAGTGAACAAGAGCCCTGGGACTGGGAACAACGAACATCTGTCCCTCGGTCAAAATCTTGGAGTTGTAACAATTCCTACAAACAACGTCCCTTGATGACTAATTCCGTCTCGGTGGCTCGAGCATGCGAATGTACAGGGTTCAATCAACAGGGAGCAAAGTGCCAAAGTCCACTCGGTTCCTAGAGTATTCAAACCAGGAAATAAGCAAGCACATTAGCATCAGAGATAGACAAACCAACCAAACATGTTAGTTGTTTTCCCCTTTTTACTCAACCCATCAAAGAAAAATATCATCTGAACTTACTTTCTCCACACGTTTACAATGGAATCCATCAACTGATATAGGAGCAGTCAGGTCTGCAACACAGAAATCCTGCAAGGAATCAGGATCAGCTGAATTGACAAGCAAAAGGAAAATCAATAACCCTGTGATCAGATAACTCGACAAGACAAAGCGCTTCCAAGAAATCATGGCAGACATGGATTCAGTAACCAAGTGCAAATAAGCAGCTTTCCACATTAGAGGAGCTCAAAACCCTTTTTTATCTTGGTCTGTCAAGATTCATGGTAACCCCCGAACTCTCCTTGCAGATATACGGATTAGTTATAAGGGGCGAGTAACTTGGCAAGGTTGCTGACTTCAGACAGCAGTTAAATAACATTAAAGTTGACAGAGGACACGAAAGATACAATTGGTCTCTGTACTCAGTTGACAGGACCGTAGTCTGGGACAATAATTGTGGATTCCTTGGTTGCAATAAATAGGGACGATCTCCTTCTCGTCCACCGAGTTGAAACGGTCGTGCAGGACCTTCTTCTTTATGGTTTGATGTGGTCCATGAAAACAAAATAGCTTTTATTGATTTAGGTGACTTCACACCTAATCTGAGCCATGAACTTGGCTTGGCCAGTTTTTCTTTCCGAGAAAAGGGTCGAACAAAGCCAGATTTTTTAAGGGTCCTTTCAGTTTAACGTGAATGAGAGTCGACCATATTCTAGTTTACATAGCATTTTCTTGCAATATCAGTAACATTTTTAATCATTCAGTAGAAGTAAACTATGTTCATGCGTCATATTTTGAAATGGAAGTCCAGTCAACCAATGCTTCTTTTCCTTCTCTTTTCTCCAAATGGTAACATCGAAGATAGTAATATCCGCATATACTAGCTTCAGTATATTTGTACCGTGGTATTCTGAAAAAATGAGCTCAAGGAGCTAAATGAGAAGAGTAGAGAAGAGAGAATGGAAGAAAGGAGAGAAGAATTTTGAGATGAATGTGTATTATTTCATCAAATGTTCTTGTACATCCACTTTGTATCTATTCAATGAATTAATGGTTGGGATTTTATCTTATTCTTATAATTCTAACAAATTCTATTACTATTATTTATCATTAACTAATTTTGAGGAAAAACCAATACTAGTAAGGGTATAACTAACAAACTCTGCTAATAATTATAAAAGTTACATAATATCATTCGCCTCATTTGAATCTCTTGTCTTTAAGGGTAATTGTGAAAATTTTGAGTTGAATATCACTAAGTAAATTTTCAAGTGGCATATGTTCGAGATGAGTTAGATCAATAAATTAACCATTAAGTAGCTGTTGAATTGCTTTGTTTCACTATGCACTTATTCAAGATAGCCCCTAGTTCTAGCATAGCTAAGAGCAAATGGTAGCAAGATAGAAGTTGTTTAAGAAGTAGAGAGAATTGAATTCAGTTAAGAAATATGAAAAATAGGATGGATAATGGCAGAGGAAAATAAATCTTTCAATATTTTATAGAGAGAACAATTAGCTTCTAGTTTTGTAACTTCTCTAATAACTACAGAACTTTGGTGGTAAGGTAAATCATATCTCTAATATTAAAAGAACATTATGTTTATGTATCTTAGCTTGTGAGATCATTTGTTGTTGAGCTATAGAGAGGTGATGTTTAAGTAGTTGGATTACTGCTTCTCTATCTTCTAGTAATGAATCAATATTTTCAAATGAAGAATCTTTTGAGAAATAAGGCAAATGTAAAGGTGGAAGAATACCATATAAAGCCTGGAATGGAATGATATTGTTGGCAATATGATATGAAGTGTTGTACAAAAAATTGCTAATGAAATCCAGGAACATCAACTCCTTGGCAAATCCCTTATCATACAACGAAGATAGGATTCAAACAATGATTCACCACCTCAGATTGTTCATCAATTTGAAGGTAATAAGTTGGGGAATGCTTGGGATCAACTACTTGTAATTTGAAAATTTCTTGTCAAAAATTACTTAAAAAAAGTAGAGTCCATATCACTGACAATAGTGGCTAAAAATTCATAAAGTTTATAGACATTATCCAAAAAGATTTAGGCTATAATAGCAATAGTATAAAGGTGAGATAAGGGAATAAAGTGAAAATATTTGGTAAATTCGTGATTTTCTTTAAGATTTTAGAATGCCTTCAATGAAATCCATTGTTATTTATGTGAAAATTGGCTAAATAAGTAATGGTTGAAGCAATCCTAGTGATGCCACATGCTCTGATTTGTAGCGTTGTTAGATATTACACTACCTAATGAACTCTCTTACTCACTTCTATATACCTTTCCAATATAAGATTGTAGATATTTTGTTGTAAGGGTGTGAATTTTTAAATGTCCTCTAAAGTTGTTGTGTGAGGCCAACTTAACTAGTTTTATATATTCACTAACATCCTCTAATAACATTGTTATGAAAATGTTGTAACGATTGATTTCAAAGGACAATGTGCTGAGCCACTATTAACTTCCCTTTCCATAGTAATTGATTATGAGACCAAGATTAATGAGAGAAGGTTTCTCCTTGTTGTAAGAGCTGGGTTATAGATTGTAGGTATTGATCCTTATGCCAAAAAGCATTGATATTGCTTAAAAGGTCTATAGAAATAATAGATAGAGCATATAGGCTATATTAGAAGATTGAATTCTTGAGAGTGCATCTACAACTACGTTAGATTTTCCTTGTTTGTATTGGAATTCATAATCATATGCTATCAACTTTGCTAATCATGTATTGAGTTAGAGTTGTTAATTTTTGATCAAATAGAAACTTCAAAGGTTGGTCATCAACCTTGATGATGAAATGTCTACGCATCAGATAGTGCTGCCATTTTTAATTGTAAAATGGATGGTAATTATCTTTGTTATAAGTAGGAAGAGGTTGAAGGTATAGGGATAACATTTTCATGATATATCATATGGTGTTTATTTTGAATTAAAACTGTAAGCCAATACCAGTATCTAATGCATTTGTTTCTATAATAAAATCTTAATGGAAGTTAGCCAATGCTAAGATTATAGTTGAAGTAAGAGCTTGCTACAGTGATTCAAATGCCTCATGTGATGAAGCATTCTAAGAGAAAGTAACATTATTTTTTTAGCAGAAAATAAGAGGAATAGTCTTTAATGAATCTATGATAATAACAATTTAATTCCAGAAACCCTCTGAGTTGTTTCACTAATGAACATATTGGCCATTCCTAAATGGTTTTAATTTTTTTGGGATCCATTACTACTCTTCTGTGAAATATAAAATGGCCCAAGTGTTCTATAGACTCAACAACAAAATTGTATTTACTAAACTTGAAAGATAGAGAATGTTGCACCAATAGCTAAAACACTTTAGTGAGATGAATAGTATACTCATTCATATAAATGTTATAAATTAAGACATCATCAAAGAATACCAACATAAATTTCCTTAAATAAGATTTGAAAACCTTATTTATAAGGCTCTAAAATGTAGATGATGCATTATAAGGCCAAAGGACATCATAAGAAACTCGTAGTGGCCAACATATGTTCTAAATGTAGTTTGTAAAAATCATTAACATGCATTTTCATATAGTAGTAACTAGATCTTAAATCCAACTTAGAAAATTTTAAAGCTAAAATTCCATGCAGTTCCTGTAATAACTCCTTAATAACAAGTATAGAAAATTTATCTTTTATGGTTAAATTGTTTAAACTTCTATAGTCAATGCACATTATCCATATATAGTCTTTCTTTTTAACTAGAACAACACAAGAAGAGAAGGGAGAAATACTAGCCTATATCACTTAATCCAACAATTCTTGTCATTTTTCTCAATGGTATCATTCTATATTGCTTCATATATATATGGTCTATGACTAGTTGACATCCTTATTTTAAAGTAATATAGTGATCATGCTATCTTTGAGGAGGTAAGCCTTTAAGTTCCCTAAAAATTGTTGCAAACTTTATTAACGCATCAACTATTACACCAAGTAAGGTACTGGTCACTACTAAGAAGTCTACTCCCACTAAATTGATGGAAATTGCAGGAGAATTTGATTGTAAATTTTTTAGAAAACATCAGGTTAATGATAATTATGATTTTTTAATCAATAGCTTTTGCATATTCTCATTAGTGATGAACTGAAAATTATTATCAAATTCCTTTTGTAACAAATAATTCTAATTGCCCCCCTATTGAAATGTCTTGCAAATATTCTTCCAAGTTAATCTCATTCTTATTTACTACGGTGACTTTGTGCTCATCAATAGGTTCTAATGTACTCATCAATAGGTTCTAATATGCAACCTAGTTGTATTGTTATTTTGCTATCTATGAAATTATAAGTACTTCTTAAATCTACTAGAAGAAATAGTGTTCTAGTTCTTATATAATTATTAATCCTTATGGTTTAGTAGTCGTACATTCAATTGACAACATGGAAGAACAATTGTGGAGAGCAATTGGGTTCTCTATCACTAGTTGATCATTATATTCTTTTTCAATTGGAAATTATGCTTCTTCAAAATCATCACTCTCAATTGTTAACATATATAGTTGCCTTACATCTATATCTATAGGAGAATTTTTCATCATACTAGAAACAAATCCCTTTTTGTCTCCTTTAATCCTCTCTTTACTAGTTAAGCTCCTTGTTTGCTTTACATTCACATTACTAGTAGTGTTACTAGGGCTAGGGAGTGCTAACACATTTGATTTAGGAATGTTTATGTTCACATTAAGGCTAATAATTACCTTTGCCACTGTACCTTGCTGTTTTTTATTCCCTTCCCTTTAAAATCTACCATTATTATCCATAAAGAGCTTCTTTAACCATAATACCTCTTGGACTTTAGCTAAAGCATAAGCAATTTTCAAAGTTGTTGGATTCAATAACATCATAATTATTGTTATTTCCTCTTTCAACTTTATATCAAATTCAACAAGATATTATTGGAGATAATCATCCAATTTTAATTTCTTGATTTCAAAGATCAGATCCACAAATACTTATTCCCCAAACTTTGTTAACAATGCCTCCACAAATTCTCCTTATGAAGCTATCCTTCCCTTCTCCTTAGTTAGGTGAATGGAAGCTAATTTCACCTTATTTGCTTCCATCATATGATCAATCTCAAAAAATTTCCCTGCATTATAGATCAATTCATTCAAACTCTTACCACTAAACTTTTGGAAATTCAGTTTGGTGCAGTGGCTATTGTTATTATAGCCTAATCTTGGACCTAAAACCCTATTATTGCCGCTAGTGCTTTATTGTTAAGATTGAGAAGCTGCCTCTGTAGCTTGTAAACCAATTTCTACAATTATCAACTTGATTTCCTCCATAGTTTTATCAATATGCTCTCTGATTTCTTTAATTGCTTTATCTTGTCCTTCATTTATTTCCTTAATGAGATTCTCAAGATCCTTGAGATCTTGCTTGTTTTTATTATTCTCCATTATTAAGAATGTTGGACCCCGAACTTTTCGTGAAAGATTAGAATTATGGAATACGAAATTTTAGGTGATTAGTCACGAGTTAAGGACTAATGAATGAAAACTTTTGAACCAAGAAATGATAGACAAGAGTAGAGTAGGGAATAATGAAAATAGATAGATTCATGATTTGCTATGGTGCTTTGGTGGATAAGAGATTTTGAAATAGAAAGCATTAAGGTGAAAGTTATAAGTGAAATGAAAGCAAAAATGAAGTTGAATTTGTACTGTAAATTGATGAAGAATAAGTA
>JAOTAX010000007.1:22111690-22137963 GCA_025629825.1 Erythroxylum guanchezii
TGATAAATTTGGAATATGAATTGTTGTTATATATAAAAGAGACATGTTATAGAAAAGAAATATAGGATGTTTGTGAAGGGTGAGAATTGGTTGTAAGAAATGAATTGAATGTTTTAAGAAAGGAGATTAGAGAGTATGATGAAATAATGTTGATAATTGAATGTTGATGAATTAAGGTTGCATTAGGGGGACTGATTTTGGGATAACATAAATTGTAAGAAAGGTAAGAGTGATATAGCAACCATTAGAAATTTTAGGTTAAGGAGTTAGGATTCCAGGGGTTTCGCTATGGCGAAACCACAAGGATAGCCGCGGCGAAAAGCTGGTTCATCGCGGCCAAAGTTAACTTTCTCGCCGTGGTGAACTTTTCCCAAAAGGTTTCCACAGAAGTGCTCATTCGTTCGCCGCGGCGAAACATGAAGTTTGCCGCGACGAACTTCTAGACTCAGGACCCAATATTTATGGTTTCATGACTTAAGAGTTAGACTCCAGAAACAAGGCCCACATGTTATGGTATCAAAGCAAGAAGAGATTACAACGAACCATGCTCAAGTATGATGGTATTTTGTTAAGAGTTGGATTCTGAAAACAGGATCCAACACTCGTGGTACTACTTTGCTATCAATCACCTAGAAGTATTTAACTTTACGAGGTGGTCCTTGCTCATTCACACAGGATTCCACGTGCCTATGCTATTTAAGTTAGAGCATAAGCTAGTGATGCTTTTATCTACTAGGCTTTTTCCATCGAAGATGCAGCTCTCCACCACTGTACCTAACAACACGATGCTTGTATTATTCTTCATAACCCCATTTTTACGGTTTAGGCTACTCTTTTTTCACTTGTTGCTATTGCAAGAATATCTTTTACTTTCTTTTCCTCTAGTTACTAAGATGTTTCAGTTTGCTAGGTTGTTTCTTGCTTGCCTATTGAACCTCACCCTTAACTTTGAGGTTAAGACAATGCCATCCTAAAGTGCTACTAAAATAAAAGGAAGGATCTTATCAATTTTCATAAATGAGAAATCATAAATCAAATTGCCAAATCAAAAAACAAAAAGGGTTTTATCGTGTAGTTTTGTACTTACCAAGTTCACGAGATAGAGATAAGTAGACTCGAACTACTAACATCTGCCATAAGGTAAACCACCACCTCTCAACCCCTAACTCGAACTACTAACATCTGCCATAAGGTAAACCACCAGCTCTCAACCCCTAATTGAGTCTACTATACAGGCTAATGATAAACAATAACTTCCCTCCCCCTTCCCTGAACATAACTTATAACTTCCACAAAAGCAATAGATTTTTAGGACGCTATATTCAACAAGCTATATTAACAATTATGAAAAGAACTTTCAAATTCAAAAGTAAATTTCTTGTTCACTTTATAAACAGAAAATGATTTCAAAAACTTTTAGGAAGCCTAACCTATGTTATGAAATAGATTATGTAAACTATTATATGATATGATAAAAAATAAAAATGTTCACTAGACATAAAAATATACCATAATTGTCAAACGAATTAAGAAACACTAGGACATTAACCTTAAGGTGTGATTTTGATGCATATTGATATAAGTAAACTTTCACATTTTAGTTTGATTCAGTTGTAGCAATATAAATTGAATGAAGTTTGTGTAGTATAGTCTAAATACATTACATTAGGACATTGATTAACTTCTTTTAGTGCAAGTTCTACAAATCTTGGCATAGTGGAAAAGGTGGGTTATGACTTCTGAATCAATACAATACTTACAAGAAACAAATTGTTTTTCACCTTTAATTGCAGATCCAATAACTAATTTGGTTGAATATGTTTAGTTGTTCTTTACTAGTTTCGTCACATTAATTGATTAACATCATCATATGAAGAAAATTTTTGCATTTTATTTTATTAGATTAAGAATTACTTACATTGTAGTTGGATTTAACTATCATCAAGTATTTTTAACTTTTAAAATTCAAACTCAAATTTCTCAAATCTCAACTGCAACAATTCCAATACAACACATTGAACACAACCATTCACAATTCTAACAAGTCCAACACAACACAACCATTCACAATTTCAACAATTTCCAACTTTCAAACCATTCACAAATTCAATATTACACAACATAAACAAAACACGATTCAAATGTAATTCAGGATTAGAAAAAAAATTGAAAACACACAAAAAATCACAATTTCAATTTGGTTCGGTAGGTCGAGTTGGGTGTGAAACTAGATTTGAAAAATCTGGTTTCACTTTCAGCTCGCAGAGGCAGCAATGGTGGACTAGTGGAGGAGAGCAAGTGAGCAGGGAACAGGTGCTGTGTGGAGGGAGAGCAGCAGGCGAGGGAGGCTCGGTGGAGAGGCAGACTAGCAGGTGAGGAGGTATGGTGGAGAGGGAGAGATGAGCGACAAGCAACAACTTTGAGAGGGAGGGAGAAAATTTTTTGGTGAGGAAACTAACAGTGAGAGTGAGAGGCGTGGGGGACAGGGTAATTTTGTTAAAAAAAATTTGCAATTTAGTCCCTAAAATAGTCAAAATTTACAGTACCGACTAATACTTAGTTGATATTTTAAATACTAGCCGATACCAGTCAAAACTAGGTAAAACTTTTGGTACTGGCTAGTACCCAAGACTGATACCGAAGTAGAAGATTTCGTATCGTTTTGTCGCCAGTACGATACCTTTCGGCTGGTACGGCACGAAATTCACATCTTTAGTCCCCACGTATAAGAGAATATTGATTCTTCAAGATTGAAATATATTCCTTAAAAACCAGAAATGAAATGTCAAAAAAAAAAAAAGAAACCAGAAATGAGAAGTACAATAATATCTTCTTCGATTTAATAAATAAGTGGTACATAATCATAAATGATGCTAAAAATATGGACCTACTATAAATAATAACCAAAATTTTCCAGTCTAGACTATGAATTTCAACGCAGAGATATAATAGAAAGAATCAAGAACTCAAAGCAACTTTTTGTAATAAATAACTTTTACCTAACCTCTGTCAAGGCAACTAGCTATTTTGGAGAATCTTGGTGAACAGGCACCTATATTAATCAAACATAAGAAGTTAATCAATTCAGTCAGCATTAACAAATATTAAACCAAGCACTTGCGACTATTCTGATGAGTTCAACTGCCTCACCTCATCTTCATTTTCTATAAACAAGTTATAGAAGTTAATTAATTATCTTGCCATAGTTTTATGAAGATAAATTTATGTGCTTGAGTAGAAGATATAACAATTTACAAACTCCGCGACAAGTTGATCATCAAATGAGACAGCAGCTGTTGCGAGAGAGAAACCAAAGGAAGTTGGTACGAGATAGAAATGAGAGGAAGCCGGTGCGAGGAAGTCGATGTAAGAGAGAATCAAGAGGAAGCCAGTGCGAGAAGAGGAAATTGGAAGTTGTCGATGTAAGAGAGAATCAAGAGGAAGCCAGTGCGAGAAGAGGAAATTAGAAGTTGGTGCGCTACAAAAACAAGAGGAAGCTAGTACGATAGAGAGGAGAGGAAAGCCGTCCGTACCGAATTGGGGCTACGTTGTAAGGAAATACAAAATAACGGGTACAAAATATAAACAAAGAAAAAATCAGCGCTAAAAGTGAAAATTTTCAAAATTACGCCCAAGAAATGACGGTACATAACTAACACCACCACTCTTTCTCTTTCTTTTCTATGTTTCTCCCTCTTAAAAAAAAAAACCCTAATTTGGAATCTGCACCATGAGCTAGACTGCCCAACAATCACCAATTGAATCAAACTTGTGAATTGGCAAGGGGAAGAGGAGAGAAGACACCGGAACCATGCCGTCTCATGGCGATCTGGACCGTCAGATCGAGCATCTGATGCAGTGCAAGCCATTGCCGGAAGCGGAAGTGAAGACCTTGTGCGAGCAGGCCAGAGCGATCCTTGTGGAGGAATGGAATGTCCAGCCGGTCAAGTGTCCTGTCACCGTTTGCGGCGATATTCATGGCCAGTTTCACGATCTCGTCGAGCTTTTTCGTATCGGCGGCGGCATACCAGACACCAACTACCTCTTCATGGGCGATTACGTAGGTCGGTTGCCTGTGAATTTCTTGTTGTGAATTCGAAATGAGAAAAAAGCGATTTTTTATGTAACTCAGTTCTGAGCTTTATATAAGATTTCAGATTGCAAGCCTGAGAGCTTCAATTTTGAAGATCTGTCATTGGGAATTATTTTTTATGGCATTTAAACGAGTTATTAAAACTGTGGAGAGCGCTTGTTCTCTATATCCAATTGTGTGCATCCACAAGTGTACTTGCGTTGCATGCACAAAATGATCTGCTTGGATCAAAATTTTTCTCTATAAGGCGTTTGCAAAACACGTCGTTGCCACCTTTGGTACTATGACTTGGGACTAGGAAATGATAGAATTTGGTGTTTCTATAGATGCAGAACGTCAAGTTAATTTCAAAATTTTGAACCTTTGACATGATAGGAATGCGAGTGTTAAGTCTGAAATTGTTGCATATAATCTGAAGGCGAGTGTTTATATAGATATTGTATTGGAGCTACCAGCATTAAAATGGTAATCTGTCAGGGATGCTTTTAAATTGAAGTGGATTGGCTGAAAATAGATGATTGAGACTTGGTAAACATTTTTAGATTTGTAAACTTGCCATGTCACTGTAATTCTGTACGTCTTTTTTTGAATATTCAGTTTGGATGATAATATTTTATCTGATTCAAACGTCCCTTTGTGGATCCTGCTTGTAAAGTAAAATTGTTTGCCTCTGTCTTCAATTCTATTTTATTCCTAGGCATCAGAATACTGCTATATATATTTTATCCCTTATGGAGCATTTTGCAGACCGAGGATATTACTCAGTGGAAACGGTCACTCTTTTGGTGGCACTCAAAGTTCGATATAGAGATAGGATTACAATTCTAAGAGGAAATCATGAGAGTCGACAGATAACTCAAGTGTAAGAACTCTCATTTCAATCATATGCAGAACTGAATATCAGTGTTGGAGGAAAGAGCAAACTGAACTTTCTTCTTCTGTTATAAATAATGAATAGATTCAATGATTCCAACTCTGGATCCTTTGAAAGAATATATTAGACATCAAACTGAACTTTCTTCTTCTGTTATAAATAATGAATAGATTCAATGACTCCAACTCTGGGTCCTTCGAAAGAATATATTAGATAGGAAAAATGAGACATAAGATACAATCTTATGTTCTTGTACTTTGTTTTTGTGGTATCTGGTCATATTTCATTACTGTTGCTATTTTCAACAGCTTAATTTCTTTTCAGGTATGGATTTTATGATGAGTGTTTGAGGAAATATGGAAATGCAAACATATGGAAATATTTCACTGACCTCTTTGATTATTTACCTCTCACAGCTTTGATCGAGAGTCAGGTTTTAATTCTTTAGCACTGCCTTAGCATGATTACCTACATGATATTACTTTCAATGATCTACAAGGTCTCATCTAATCACCTTTAATTATTTCATTACAGATCTTCTGCTTGCATGGTGGTCTCTCTCCATCTTTAGACACATTAGATAATATTCGTGCCCTGGATCGTATACAGGAGGTATGCCTGCATTTATCATGTTGTATTGCAGTTCCATTTGTAAGCAAGTTGCTTGAGCCAATTTTTTACTGTGTCCAAATAAATTATTTTGTATCTATGAGAATCTTTTAGTTTGATGTTACCTTTGAATGAATACGAGTATGCTAAAGAACATATTATACCATAAATGCTAGTATATTTGGGCAAGCATTTTGATATAGTTTCTTATTTTCTATAGTTCTTTGAATGAGTTGGTTGACTAGCTGATGTAGTTGACATTGTGATGTAGCTGACTTACTGGGTGTTTTAAGAAATAAAAAGGCAATCTATATTTGTGTCTTTGTAAGTGGCAGCTATTTGTTATTCTGTGGTTATTAGGTTCCTCATGAAGGTCCAATGTGTGATCTCCTGTGGTCTGATCCGGATGACCGATGTGGGTGGGGAATTTCTCCTCGTGGAGCTGGATACACCTTTGGACAGGATATCTCTTCACAGTTCAACCACACAAACGGGCTTACTCTTGTTTCTAGAGCTCACCAGCTTGTCATGGAAGGATACAATTGGTCCCAGGTTTGTGGGTTCAAGCGAAGAAAATTTTAGTCTTGGATGGGAAGCTCCAGTGCGATTTCTAATATCCTACTAATCTTTACAGGAGAAGAATGTTGTCACAGTGTTCAGTGCACCAAATTACTGCTATCGATGTGGGAATATGGCTGCAATACTTGAGGTTGGGGAGAATATGGAGCAGAACTTCATTCAATTTGACCCAGCACCTCGTCAGATAGAGCCTGATGCCACACGCAGAACTCCTGACTATTTTTTGTAATTTGTGTAGCTTCCTCTCAGCTGAAAATTTTTCTGTTTGCGTTTAGTGGTCTTGTAGATGCAATTATGCAACAGAAGAAGTTTGGTGCTCGCCTGGAAAGGGGACAACGGGAAACATTTGTTGTTATCATTCTTTTCGTTTGATTGAAAATTCATCCAGCTGTTTCTGCATTGACGTGAAAGGTTGACTATTTAGGCGTACTTTTGTCTGTATCTTTGAAAGATAAAGAAGTAGCAATCACAGCAAATTCTTGACCACACAGGTTTAAGTTTCTGAGTGTACGGCATGTATTTTTTAAATGAATATTTAACTTTTGCCCTTTAATTTTTCAAATTGATCTAGGCTGCTATTATGATATCTCTTTTACATTTCTGTTTCTGCAAGAACTTTCTGCTGCACTGCGGCTTCTGAGCTCGTATGAAACTAACACTCCTATCATGGAAGGTAAGAATTACATTGAATGCTGCCTGTGTTGATATAAATAGATAAACAAGCTTCGCCATAGGTTGCATGTGGAAAAAACAGGGCGCTGAAGAACACCATGAAGTGGGGGTACGTTAGCAGCCTTCTGAACAGCAGAACAGCAATAGATTAGATGGCAAAACCGCATTTCCTATTCATTAAGCTTTATAAAGTTTTGTAATTGCTTCTGAAGGACAGAGGATTTGCCTGTTCTCTATCTGTAGAATCGTCCTTGACCACGAGCCTTGTGCTTTCTGTTGCTCATTGCTGTTACATCATGGCTAAATAAGAGTACTGTTTTAATTGGTCGTCCCCTGCACCCCACTTTCTGCTAATTTGGCACTAGATAACACAGCTCCAAATTCTAGCTCAATCATATTGCTGAAATTCTTCATCGCTGTTTTTTGGATGTACATCAAATAATTCGTAGTTGAGTATTCCACTTACAAGGTTACTGGTGCGTAAAGTGGGTATATCTGCTCTATCCTCCTACCATTAGCAGCCATTTGGTTGTTCTAATAAATTCACCTCTGGTACAGTAACGTAGGACCTCTCCCTGTATTGGTTTAACCATCAGAACATTGAACTCTTACAGAGTTCTCATCCTTTTTGGTTCGAACAGGAATCATATTACTAGCATTTTGAACTTCTTGTATTAGTACATTTTCTCTACTTTTTTTAAAAGAACCAACTTGGATAATTTCCACAGCAACAATATTGGTTGTCCATAGTCGTGCAAACCACCTCAGAAGCTACACTAGTTTGTCGTTGAGACTGGATAACCGAGATGCTGTGGTAACTTCATATTTCGAGTTTAAGTTCAAGAACTTGTGTATCCCGTAATCTCTAGTTCTTCTGCTGATGGTGTTAGAAAATCAAAAACTTTAAGGTGATACAGTTTATAGGAGGAAAACAAATTGTGTTAATAGGTCCATCCTGCTATTAAAGACGTGAAGCTTGCAAGGTTATAGGTTCATACCGTATCATGTTACGACTTATAGTCAACAAAGAACTGCAGAAGTTTCCATAAGAAAAGCTTGGAATTGGAAAGAGCAACCTTAATGGAAGAATGTTGTTCATTATCTACTTCTGATTGCTGATGAAACTTGAATGTTTATTATCAAGATTACAAAGGCTTGCGTGACAGGATTCTGGCCATAGATACAACGATGTTTCAAGCTACCCGGTTTCTTGGAAAGGCAATATAGCCCACTTGGAAAGCCTTGCTTTATCAGACATGAATGCTCTTCCCCATGCCGCTCTCTGCATTCTTTATGATTATCCTAGATGGACGTTGCAAATCTTAGTTTATTAGAAGCTTCAACACACATTTCCTCCTGCTCTCTGAATTAATACCGACTTGCACTAAACCCCATTAGCTTCAGTTGCTCATGTGTTGCCAAAAAATGAGTAAAAGAAGAATTTTAAGTGAATTGAGGTCGGGAAGAAGAAAATTTTCAGAAGTATACTAAGAGAAAAATGAAATAAAAGAGAGAGACGTTTTATATTTCTAATTTGCTACAGATAAGTTCGTTCCAACAGCTACAAATTAAACACATCCTTTCTTTTTTAGATACATGAAACGTGTTCCAAAGTTTGTTAGCCAGCCACATAAGTGAACAAGTGGATATAATTAAGGTAATTTTACTGAAATATAATTTTTATTTAATTCTTCTTTGTTTCCTGGGTTCCTTGTTCCTCTTTTTTTTTTTTTTTCTCATAACATTGTGAAAGATGTATGTAAAAGAATTGTGTTGTTTTTGTATATATTCTGTAATCAATTTGTACAGCTATTTATACAAGAAATGAAAGTATAAACACGGAAATATAATTACAGTAGAAGATTCTAAGGCTAAAATTATGTTGCTGAAATCATGGAGTGGACTGTTATGACTGAATCAAAGGCATGCGTTATCATCCCCCCTCAAGCTCAAGATTGACGCAACAGTGAGCTTGTCTCGTAGTTGGCGAAAAGCTGTGGTAGGTAAAGGTTTGGTCATGACATCTGCAATTTGTTCCTTAGCTGAAATGTGTTGGACGATGAGTGATTTTTTGGCAACCAAATCACGAACAAAATGAATATCTATTTCAATGTGTTTGGTGCGAGCATGAGCAACAAGATCAGTAGTGAGGAAAGTAGCACCAAGATTGTCACACCAAAGTGTTGGTGGTGGGATGGAAAGACCAATTTCATGGAGAAGTGAGGTAATCCAACATACTTCTGCTAAAGCAAGGGCAATACTCCGATATTCAGCTTCAGTACTGGAGCGAGCAAATGTAGGTTGTTTCTTGGCACTCCAAGAAATAAGATTAGGGCCCAGGTAAACACAATAACCAGATGTGGAGCGACGATCATCAGGACATCCGGCCCAGTCAGCATCAGAGTAGGCTGTGAGGGTAAGTATTGGAGATTTGAGAAAGTGTAAACCGTGAGAGATAGTGGAACGGAGATACCGGAGGATTCTCTTAACGGCTGTCCAGGGAGCATCAGTAGGACAATGCAGGAATTGGGAGACCTTGTTGACGGCAAATTGAATATCAGGACGGGTAATGCAAAGGTATTGGAGAGCACCAACGGTGCTTCTATATTCAGTTGGGTCAGAAAGTGGTGTTCCATGGTTTTTGGAGAGGGGTAAGGTAGCAGTCATTGGAGTTGGAGTAGGTTTAGATTGATCAAGATTTGTACAAGAAAGAAGATCTTTGGTATATTTTGTTTGGGTAAGGAGAAGGCCTTTTGATGTGGTAGTGGTTTCAAGTCCAAGAAAGTAGTGAAGTGGGCCTAGATCTTTGATAGAGAAGGTGGTATGAAGAGTATCTATGAGAGTGGTAATGAAAGATTGGGAAGAGCCAATAACTAGGATATCATCAACATAAACCAACACAAAGGTAGTAGTAGTAGGCGTAGTGTGGATGAAGAGAGAGGTGTCAGATTTGGATTGAGTGAACTGGAGGTCAAGAAGTTGTTGGCTTAGACGTTGAAACCAGGCACGGGGTGCTTGTTTTAAACCATAAAGAGCTTTATGAAGATGACAAACATAATGAGCATATTGAGGATCGACAAATCCTGGAGGTTGAAGCATGTAAACTGGTTCATGAAGAGTCCCACGAAGGAATGCATTGTTGAAGTCTAATTGACGGATGGGCCAAGAATTTGAGAGTGCAATGGTGAGAATTATGCGAATTGTTGTTGACTTGATGACGGGACTAAAAGTATCAGTATAGTCAATGCCGGGTGATTGGTTATAACCTTTGGCTACGAGACGGGCTTTGTAACGATCGATTGTGCCATCAAGTTTTCTTTTGGTTCGAAAGACCCACTTGCAACCGACAATATTGGCATTGAGTGGAGGTGGGACAAGAGTCCAGGTTTTATTTCGATGAAGAGCGTGAAGTTCTTTTGACATAGCTTGACACCAATGGGAAAATTTTTTGGCTTGTGTATAACAAATGGGGTCAGGAGGATCAGGAGAGGAGTTTGTTGAATGAAAGGTAACATAATCTGAAAAATTTCGTGGTCTTCTAGTATTTGTGCGAGTGCGGGTTGTCATGGGATGATGGGTTTGTTGAGATGAGTTGTTGGGTAAGGGTTGGTGGGATGAGGATGGATGGTGAGGAGATGAGATTGGTGTTTGTGATGGTAATGGTAATGGTAATGTTATTGTGGGTGGGGATGGAATATGGGGTGGTTGAGTGGTAAAATCTTTGTATGGGAAATGGGTTTCAATAAAACGAACATGTCGGGAGAGATGAATTTTATGTGTGGTAGGATCAAGACACCGATAACCCTTATGTTGAGAGGAATACCCAAGAAAAATACATGGTTTGGCCTTAGGAGTGAGCTTATCAGACCGTGTGGAGCCTAGGAAGGGAAAGCAGGCACATCCAAACACTCGTAGGTGTGTGAGATTAGGTTTGGTACAGAACAAGACTTCATGAGGTGTTTTATTGAGAAGCACTGGTGTAGGGAGAAGGTTGATTAGGTAGACAGCTGTTGAAAAGGCTTTATACCAGAATGTTTTTGGTAGGTGGGCATGGAGGAGTAATGTAAGGCCTGTTTCCATGATGTGCCTAATTTTACGTTCAGCAATACCATTTTGTTGGGGTGTGTGGGGACAAGAAATGCGGTTGATTATGCCATTATTGGATGTATACTAAGCAAAAGGACCCTTGATGAGTTCAGGTGCACCATCAGTTTGTAATACTTTGATTGTGGCAGATAATAAGTTTTCATAGGTGGTTTTGAAATGACGAAATTGATCAAGAGCTTGTGATTTGTGGGTTAATGGGTATATCCATGTTAAACGACTGTAGTCATCAATAAAAATAATAAAGTATCGATACCCAGAGAAAGATAAAGTTGGGGATGGTCCCCAGATATCACAGTGAATGAGTTGTAACAAAGCTGTGGATTTTCGAGATGATGTGGAAAAAGGAAGTCTAGTACTTTTGCCTTGAAGGCATGAAGAATAAGGTTTTATAACATAAGGTTTATTTGAAAGACTTCGAAACATACGAGAGGTTGTGGTATGACAGGGTGCCCAAGTCGTTGATGCCAGATTGCAGGAGAGACCGTTTGAGCAGTAAGAGCGATTGGATTGTGAAAGGTGGTAGGTATCCTCATTGGGTAGAGGTTGTCATGGATGTTACCCTTGAGAATGGGAGTCTGGGTTTGGAGATCCTTCACAACATAGCCAAAGGGGTTAAATTCAATGGAACATATATTATCAGTGACAAATTGACCAACAGATAAAAGATTAGCGGTTATTTGTGGAACAAGTAGAACATTATTAAGGTGAAGAGATTTTGGATGATTTGTGAGTGTGCATGTGCCAATGGAAGTGATAGAAAAGGCTTTGCCATTACCAACAAGGACTTGATTTGTTCCACTATAGGGCTCAGCATTGTCGAGAAGCTGTGGGTTGGGCGTCATGTGAGCAGATGCGCAGTGTCAGGAAGCCATTCATTGATAGTGCTGGTGGTGAGATTAGAAGTGTTTGGGCCGTCATTTAAATTCAAAGCAGAAAATGCACTATGAAAAGTGTTTGGGTTAGAGTATGGTTGGGCATTTCTAGAGTTGGAATATCTACAACGACATTTGGCAGCTGTGTGTCCTATTTTGTAGCAAATTTGACAAAGGGGAGGTGGATTGGTGTAGGGAGATTTTGTAACAGTGTTGGGCTGAAAAATCTGATGATGGGCCAAAGGAAAAGATTGGGATTGGGCTTGAGAGTAGTTGGGGTGGGGCTGGTGGGCTTGATGAAAGGTGGTTGGGGCTTGGGCTGAAAAGGAGGGAGCATGGGCTTGAGTAGGGGCGTGGGCTGGAGCATGGGCTTGAGGAAAAGGGGTTAGGGCGTGGGCTGGGTGGTTATACGGGTTAGAGTGCGGTGACCCATAAAATTGGGGAGGGTTATTTTTAGGGTAGGGCAGCCGATTGGGATGAGAGAAACGGTGAGAGTGGGAGTTCCGTCGACCACCTCTTCCACGGTTGCTGATGTGGGCAGCGGCAAGGGCGACGTCGAGGTGAGTTGGAGAGGATGAGTGATACACCGATAATCGTTGCTCATGAAGGAGAAGCTTTGCTCGAAGCTCGGTGAAGGAGAGCTGGGTCTCACGATTCTCGACGGCGGTGACAAAGGCTTCATAGTCAGCTGGTAATCCGTTAAGAGTGAGAACGACCAGATCTTCATTTGGGACAGAGTCTCCGATGACGGCAAGGTCCTGTGATACAGAGGACAGAGTGGTGAGATAATCGGATATTGTAGCGTTACCTTTCCTGGTGGTGTGTAATCGGCGACGAAGGAGAAAACGTTGAGCTGTCGTCTGTTGTAAGAAATGGGTCTCTAGTCGGGTCCACAGCTGGTGAGCAGTTGTACATTCGAGGGCCATGGAAGACACCGCTGGTGACAGAGTAGCAGTTAGTGCACAGTAAACCAAGCCATCGTGTTTTTCCCAATCAGGGGAGACAGTGTTGGCAGGAAGGGCATTGGTGCCGTCGATGTGTCCCAGTAGATTGCAGGTACGTAAAATTGTTCGAACTTGTTTGCTCCAAACAAGGTAATTGGAATTGTCCAATGTTGTAGTGATGAAGTTGATGAGATTCTGAAGAGGGAAGAGTGGTAGTGTTAGTTCTGTATGTTGTGTGGCCATTGGCATGTGATGAGATTGGTCTGTAGAGGCTGTGGAGGTTGATAGATTCAGTAGTGCCGAAAAAAAAGTGGTGGTTTGAAAATGAGCTATGTAATTGTCGGAAGTGTTTGGGAAGAAGACTGGATTGTGGGCTCTGATACCATGAAAGATGTATGTAAAAGAATTGTGCTGTTTTTGTACATATTCTGTAATCGATTTGTACAGCTATTTATATAAGAAATGAAAGTATAAACATGGAAATATAATTACAGTAGAAGATTCTAAGGCTAAAATTATGTTGCTGAAATCATGGAGTGGACTGTTATGACTGAATCAAAGGCATGCGTTATCACATTGTCTTCCTCTTCAAAATCTTTGTTCACAACCAGACATCTCCCCCTTAAAAGTGTCCATTTGAGTCAGATCATAAATCACTCGTTCATCTTATCCAAATCCATGAAATCTCTATTCTTCAGCCTTTATCAAATTAGCTATCATACCATTAATGGGTTTTGAAGGGCCTAAGGAGAAATTGAATTGGATCCAAGTAAGCCTATATATAACCAGGACATCATATCTTAACCTAAAACTTTAAGGCAATGAGTTATGAGTACTGTCTTGGTATATAATTCATTTAATCCTGATGTCTCTTTCCGTTGTCGGATTACTTCACTCGTGAATTTCCAACAAAAATAGTTTTTTTTTAAGTTGCTCCTTCTGCAGAACCGTCTAACGACCGTACTAATATTTGTGTGATTGATTTATTATAACATCTAATCATTCTTCATTCTAGTGTAATCATTAAAGCTCGGTCTATAATTTTGAGTGATGTTGACAATTCCATAAATAAAGGTTCAAGTTCATAAACATACTTTTATGAGTCGTGAGACTTAAAATATGTGATGAATTAAGGATTATACCATCAATTGAAGCTTATATGTAGCCTTTCTAATTTTGCTACAACATGATAGGGTTTATAACATAATGAAGAAAGTTTGTGATGAACTCTCTTTTATAAGTTTGTGATGAACTCTCTTTTATACTAAGTGTTGGCTATAAGGTTGGAAATTAATAACACTTACTGATTCGTCTTGAATTGGCTATCTGACCTCTTTCTATTTTGTTGTTGTTCCATTCGATGTTGTGCCTTTTGATGATGGAATTTTGCAACCAAAAGAGCTAACTCCCTATCTTTCATTGATAGGTTCAACTTTAAGATCTTGCAGTTCAACAAAATAAAGAACATATATAGAAGGATGGTAGTTATAGAGAACCTTAATGGGAGTTAAATTAGTGGCTATATGATAGGTAGTGTTGTATCACCATTCTGTTCTAGATATCCAATCTAAATATTTCTTTGAATTGACATAACAAATATATCTCATATAGGATCTTACTAGTGGCTCCAATTTGTCCATAAACTTATGGTTAATAAATGGTGTAGAATCTTAAATTGATTCTGGAAACTTGAATGTTGTTTATTGCCAAAAGACGTTTAACAATAGAGAATTTCGACTACTCACAATAACTTTTGACATTCCATAAAACTTAAAAATATGATCGATAGAACATGTGCAATTTTTGGTGCTATATATGAACATTTGATGGCATTAAAATGATAGTATTTACTAAGTCTATCTAACCATTACAAAGATCACTACTTTGCCTTTAGATGAAACTAATCCAAAATTCATGTTAAATGGAAGGTACAGAGGATTCCTCAAAAGTGAGATATCGAACTATTGCCCTTATAATGATAATCAACAACTAACCATTCACTTTTCATTCCTTGCTTATTGACCCCTTCCCAAACCCATCAACCAAGTACCCCCTAAATATTAATAGAGGTTATAGTAGTCCAAAGTATGCAACATGGTCATGTTTGCTCATTGAAATGTTAAGCATTCCTTGCACAAAGTTTTTGATATCTTTACTCAAACTCTTCTAATAAAACAAAACATGGTTTGTACCTTTTTAATTGTTGTTGTGACTCTTGAATGACCACCTTAAGGAATATCATAGGCCATAAATATTGATTTATCTCTTAGATGTTTGCTAAAACCAACCACCAATCCATTCATATATACCTTAACATAATTCCTTGGTTTCTAACTTCTTGATTAAATCTTGAATAATAGCATCTTCTTCTCAACTTTGTTTAATTTCATGATCCTAAAATATTGTTAAGGTTAAGAGTTAGTGTTGTTATTTGAGATAAAAACACCCACTTCAATATCCATAGCTTAGGCAACAATGTTTATTGAAATAAAGTGGTAATTCTTCGCTCCAATAGACAATTGAGGCTTTGATAGTGTGTTTATATCCTGAATGATCTCCCATTTAAATAATGATACTGTTGTTTGACAACTTTGATGACCACTAAGAACTTCCTCTTATATATGAAAAGCCCTAAATATTTTGTTGTTATTGTCTTACTTAGAAATCCAATGGGATGTTTGTTTTTATTAAAGGACTATCCTATAACGATTAGAATGATCTGGGAGAATTGAATACTTTATTCATGAATCACTTCTGTTTATATACATGTACATTGGTATATTTGAATATTCAAAACAACATCTTATCTAATCCTATGTATATTCAGATGATGATTGTGTATAACAATAATCTGTTTGAATTTAACTTATGCTCTTATCTACATTTGAGTTGGACTTGGGCTGTTGAGATAGATGGGCTTGTGTCATAACCCTAATACGGCCCCTCAAGCTGGTATTCTTCGACGAATACCTAGCTTGAACTTTTGTCTGAGAAATTGTTGTCGGGAGAAAGGCTTGGTGAGGCAGTCGGCCGTCTGATTTGCAGCGGAGACGTGGGAGACGTGGAGAGCTCCAAATTGAACCAGATCCCTAATGAAGTGGAAGTCGATTGCAACGTATTTCATCCTGGAGTGAAAGATCGGGTTGAAGCCCAGTTAGGTGGCGCCGACGTTGTCACAATAAATCATCGCTGTGTGTGGGAGCCCAATCTGAAGTTCAGCAAGGAGATGACGTATCCAGGTTAACTCAGTAGAGGTGATGGCGACGGCGTTGTACTCGACCTCAGTGGATGACCTAGCCACCGATCGTTGCTTCTTTGAGCTCCAAGACACCGAGTTTTGTCCGAGAAAGACGATAAAGGCACCAGTTGAGCGATAGGTATCCTTGTCTCCTCCCCAATCAGTGTCAGAAAAGGCATGAAGTGAAGACCCATGAAGCTGATTTGTGAAGGCATGAAGATTCAGATTGGAGTTACAGAAAAATTGTAGACCTTCATCAATGGTGCCGACAAGATACCGAAGCAGATGTTTTACTGCTAGCCAATGCTCGGTGGTGGGATAGTGGGTACACTGAGACAGTTTATTCACAGCAAAGGCGATATCTGGTCTGGTGAGTAACAGGTACTGTAGACTTCCAATAATCTTGCGATATTCACTTGCATATGCCAATTTTGTGCCTGAGTGTAGAGTCAGAGTCGGGTGACTCGCCATAGGGGTGAGCACAAGTTTTGCTTCATGCATCTTAGTGTCATAAAGGAGATTAGTGATGCATTTTCTCTGAGAAAGTAATATTCCTTGATTGTTCCGAAGAACCTCAATGCCAAGAAAATAGGATAGAGACCCTAAATCCTTAATAGAAAACTTCTGAGCTAATAGGCTAACATAGTGATTAATTAGGGTTACATTGTTTCCTGTTACAATGATATCATCAACATAGATTATAAGGATAGTTATACTATGGGATGTGTGATGAAGAAAGAGGAAAGTGTCCGAGTGTGAATTGGTGAAGCCGGATTGAATCAGAAACTGTTTGAGGGCTTGATACCATGCTCTAGGGGCTTGTTTAAGGCCATAGATAGCCTTCTTCAGTTGACATACATAATGTGCTTTGTCCGAATCAATGAAGCCTTTAGGTTGTGCCATGAAAATTGTGTCTGTTAAAGGGCCTTGTAAGAATGCATTGTTTATATCTAGTTGGCGTAAATCCCATCCATTTGTGATAGCTATGCTGAGAATGAGTCTAATGGTAGTTGATTTCACAACAGGGCTGAAGGTTTCAGCATAATCAATACCAAGACATTGATGAAATCCTTTGGCAACGAGACGGGCTTTGTACTTCTCAATGGACCCATCCGAGTGGCGCTTAATTCTGAAGATCCATTAGCAACCGCCGCAGGTGGGACCAGCTCTCAGGTACCATTCTTGACTAAGGCATTGAATTCCTCTGAACAAGCTTGGCGCCAATGACAATGCTTTAGAGCCTGCGAAATACAGGTAGGTTCAAATTCCTTATTTTCATGTAATTGAGCTACGAGACTTAGCTTTTGAATAGGTTTGCGGATATTGTTCTTTCCTCGAGTGATCATGGGATGATTTGGGACTGAGGTAGGATGAGTCACATGTTCTGTCTCAATGGCTTCTCTTGAAGAGGAACTAACAACATGAAGTTCCATGTTCTCAGGGGCAGCACCAAGCAAAGGAGAGGAGTCTGTAGGTGGAGGAGTAGCAATTTGTGAAACATGCAATGTAGGTGGAATCCAAGTAGCAGAATGATCAGGAGATGGTGGGTCTGCAGACCGTGAAGGAGTGGCAAATGGAAATACTGATTCAACAAATTTGACATGCCGAGAGGTGTAGATTTGAGATGTGGTAGGATCAAGGCAATGGTAGGCACTTTGAGAAGGTGAGTACCCTACAAATACACAAGGTTTGGATTTGAGATCTAGTTTGGTAGATGTGTAGGGTTTTAACCACGGATAGCACAAACAATCAAAAATTCTAAGTTTAGAATAGTTAGGATTTGTGCGAAATAAACAGTAATAGGAAGTAGACATGTGTAATATGGCTGTAGGCATACGGTTAATGAGATACACTGCTGTGGAAAAGGCTTGTGGCCAGTAGGATGAAGGCATTGAGGCATGACTTAGGAGAGTAAGGCCAGTTTCAACAATGTGTAGATGTTTTCTTTCTGCTATACCATTATGTTCAGGGGTGTGGTTCTGAAGGAAATACCATGTTGGGATAGAAAATCTGATAGAGCAATGTACTCTCCCCCATTATCAGTATATAATGTCTTAATAGATGTGTCAAAAAAATTTTCAACAAAAGCTTTGAACTTGACAAAGACAACATGTACATCAGATTTTCTTTGTAAGTGATAGATCCATGTGTATTTAGTGAAATGGTCAATGAAAATGACATAGTTTTTGCAATTGTCATGAGAATAGATTGGAGTAGTCCATACATCCGAAAAAATGACATCCAATAGCTTTTGAGACACAAGAGTTGATTTTGAAAATGGTAATTTGTGACTTTTATTTGTCAAACATGCATTACAATGAGTACTGGAGGAAGTAAGAGAGAAGTTGGAATGAGGACTAAGCTTAGATAAAATGTGTGTATCAATTGGTTTTGCAGGATGTCCTAGCCTAGAGTGCCAATCGGTAAATGTGGCAGGAGTGGTGGAGAAGGCAACCTTTGGTGATGTAGCTGCTGGCCATACATATAGGCCATTTTTAGGTGCACCCGTGAGAAAAGGTGTTCCTGTTGTCAGATCCTTCACAAGAAAAGAAAAAGGTGAGAACTGAACAGAAACATTGTTGGAAACACAAAATTGGTAAACTGAAATTAAATTTGTTTCATGTCAGGCACACATAAAACTCTATCCAATTTGAATGTTCTGTTATCTACTTGTAATATACCACTGCCTTTATGACTTATTGGAAGCCCTGAACCATCTCCAATTATGATATCTTCATTATCTGTGTAGGGAGTATGCATAGCAAGATTCTGCAAGTCAATAGTCACATGGTGAGAAGCTCCAGAGTCGAGAATCCACTAATCTTGATTGAAGGCAGCAGCAAAGTTGGCTCTTGGCGAGGGAAAAGAAGAACTTGCAGAAACAATGCGAAAGGAGGGACAACGTTTGGCACTGTGACCCTGGACTCCACAAATCTGGCATTTTCCCATATATGGCCTTGGTTGATGTTGAGAATTGGACTGAGGTCCACTATTGTTGCTAGGATAGGAGCTGTAAGATTGTATCTGTCCATAGGAGGGTCGGAAATTGGTCTGGTGATTGGGCTGAAAGTGATGATTGGGCTGAAAGTGATGAGGTTGATTATTTTGATACTACTGATGACGCCATCTATTCCCTTCCTGATTTTATTGAGTTGAGTGATTCTTTTTACCTCCTGATTTAGTTGTATAGTTTGCTGTGACAGGGAAATTATGGGTGTCAGGGGAAGGAAGATCAGCTTCAGTAGTGATGAGTTTCTCATATAACTCATCAAATGAAATGGGAGTATCTCGAGCATTGATGGTGCGAACCACTTCACTGTACTCTTCACCTAGCCCATCAAGTACTTTTTTGTGATGTCTTCGGGATCCATTGGAGCATTCAGAAAACTAAGTTCATCAGTTTTGATTTTGATGGCCTGCATGTATTCAGTGATGGAAAATTGTCCTTTGGTAAGTTTCTTAAGCTGAGTTTTAACTTGCTTTTGTTTACCTCTGGATGCTTGTGCATAGGTCTTGGCTAAAATGTCCCAAGCCTCTTTGGAAGTGTTGGTTGTTGCAATAAATGGAATGATGGTTGGTGAGAGAGCACCAATGATGGCATTCAGAATCAGTTGATCTTGTCGGATCCAAAAATGATAATTTGGGTAGGGGATGGGTATGTCATTGGTGGTGATGGTGGCTGGAGGGCAGCTCTTGGTACCATCAATAAAACCTTGCAAATCATAGCCTATAAAGAGACTGTTGAATTGCAATCTCCAGGCAAGATAGTTGGTTGAGGTGAGCTTCAAAGGAGCTTGAGCAGCTGGGTTAATGGTAATAATATGGGGTGTTTCATCAGAAATTGGATTGATGATGGAGGCCATTGAGTTGCGATCGAAAAAAGACGTTAGTCGAAAAGCTCTGATACCATATAACGATTAGAATGATCTGGGAGAATTGAATATTTTATTGATGAATCACTTCTGTTTATATACATGTACATTGGTATATTTGAATATTCAAAACAACATCTTATCTAATCCTATGTATATTCAGATGATGATTGTATATAACAATAATCTGTTTGCATTTAACTTATGCTCTTATCTACATTTGAGTTGGACTTGGGCTGTTGAGATAGATGGGCTGGTGTCATAACTCTAATATATCCTTATGGTTGCCTCCTTTGCATCAGCTTCCATTGTGGAAATCTATTTTTCAAAACTAACGGGTATCATTATTGAACTAGGCCTTCCAAATGTATGGCTGTAATCCCAACTCTAACGTTGTCAGGAATATGGTCTAGTGTGAAAAATTATTCACACCTACGGAGTCATCCTCGAACTCCCGCTCCCTCTGGTATCAGGAATTCATTCTTATTAAATCTCGTACAGTGTAATCTTCATTCTTAGATGAATGTTTAGCAATCCTGCCTATATTTTCTCTCCCAGTTGATGTTAGTTCATTGTTCCTCCTGAACTTACGCATAAACTAGTGGAACATCGATTTTACATTTTCTTTAATCCTCCACTGCTCTGTACCTCATACTCTCGGTCACAATAGTTGAGCCGAGATTCGATTGCTCTAATACTAAGTTGTTATAAGAAGTTTAAGTAAACAGAGTTTCAAGTGAATCGTGAAGTAGGGAAGAAGAAGAATTCCAAAAATAAAGGGAAAGATTAGAGAAACTGAGTGAAAAGAAAAAGAAACACGTTTTTCGTTTCTAATTTGTCACAGATAGGTTACAAAACAGATCCTTTCCCTTCTAGATACAGGGTGAGTGTTCAAGAGTTTGTTCATATGGGAGAAATGACAAGAATAGTTAAGGTGATTTTAGTGAAATATAACATCGTTTTTATTTAATTCTTCCGTTGCTTCTCACATTCCTACTTCCTCTGCCTTTTCATAACAAAATGACATGGCTTTAACTCTTCCTGGTGCTACACAAACATCAATCTTGAGCCTTAAGTTGATACGCCATTGATGCTTATGAATACAGTTCAAAGCACTCAGCCAACCCTGAAACCTATGGTAATGCAAGTGATGAAGATGTAGAAGCACCAAAAATTATTGCTATAACTACTAAACTTGTCATGTGGGGGTAGGAACATCTAAGCAGAAGGCCAATGGAGGGAAAAGAACAAATATGTCCAGTTGATTGCAAAGGAAAGTGGTGCTTCATTAACAGATACGTTCCCAGATGATTGTTCAACTGAATGTTTAAGATATTGTAGGACTTAAAGATTCATCGGGTGTTACAAGTTTCAGGTTTTGCAGAGGGAATCGCAAAAATTCAATCAATGATAGAAAATCTGACTGAAACCAACTTCCAACGATATTCATTTTACAGCAAGCATTTGCATTATGTTATGAGACCAACGTTGTACAAAAGCTACAATCGGTTCGCTAATGGGAAGTTCAAGAAGAAGCCACAACAAAGCCACATATGAAGCTGTTGTGTTTAATTAATTAATTAGGGTCTTAATTAAATTAAATTAGTTTTTATTTTTTATTTTTAAGTTGCGCTTGTGCTGGAAGTAGTCAAGTGACAATTCCTTATTTTATGTAGTAGTGGAATTAGACAGTTATTCTCCTAAAGCTATAGAAGCCAGTATTGTACATACTTTGAGGGCATTCAAAACAAAAACATTTTCATATATGATTTTCTCTAAAAAAACAAAGGTCTCGGGTCCCTTCGAGCTAGAAAAATGGGCAGATCAAAGAAAATTAGTTCGACATCAATCATCGAACCCTAAACTCGATCCTGTTCTAACATTTTGGTATCAGAGCCAGGAGTTATGGGGGATTCGGTTCGACGACAACTTAACCAAATTCTTCAAATGTTGCATGAGGAGAAGGAAGCCAATCGAGTGCGAGACCTTAAAATCGAAGAACTTTCAAAAGAGTTGGTTGCCTCAAAGATTGAAGCTTCAGTGGTGGGGGATAAAAGTAGAGGCCATCAAGGAAAAGAGAAAGAGGGCAAGGAAAGTTCAGGAACCAAGAACTCGAACGAAGGGCATACGGTAGCTAAAGTGACAAAATTAAGCTTTCCCAAATATGTGGGACAGGAAGATCCATTGGTATGGCTTAATAGGTGTGAGAATTTCTTTCGACACCAAAATACTCCAGAAGATGAAAATTGGAACTCACATCTTTCTATATGGAAGGCGACACTCAAATTTGGTACATGCAATTAGAAGAGGACACTCCAAACCTCTCTTGGGAAGAATTCAAACACCAATGTCATCTGAGATTTGGGCCTCCGGTGCACAATCGAAAATTGGGTGACTTGGCAAAATTAAAGCAAATGGGTTATGTGGCTGGGGCATTCGAGCAATTAGTGTCACATGCTGGACCATTCAGTCAAGAACACAAAGTAGATATTTTTATCAGTGGGTTGAAGGATCACATTGCTGTTAATGTCGTTGTGACCACCGAATTCCACTGGACCCGGGAGCATACCCGGTTGTGGTGCGCCCTTATCGTTATCCACATGCCCGAAAAGAAGAGATTGAGAAGCAGTGTACACAAATGTTGCAACAGGGAGTTATTCGACCAAGTAATTCTCCTTTTTCATCTCCAGTGATCTTAGTTCCTAAGGCCGATGGTTCTTGGTGGATGTGTATTGATTACTGCGAGTTAAATGCAAAGACAATAAAAGACAAATTTCCTATTTCGATGATCAATGAACTATTGGACGAGTTACATGAAGTCAGGTACTTTACTAAATTAGATCTGGTTTTTGGGTACCATCAAGTTCGAATGTGGGAGCCGGATATCGAAAAGACAGCCTTTTGTACTCATCACGGTCATTTCGAATTTGTTGTAATGACGTTTGGTCTCACAAATGCGCCATCTACATTTCAAGCTTTGATGAATGAGGTATTTGTTTCTTATCTTCGCAAATTTGTACTGGTGTTTTTTTATGACATTCTTGTGTACAGCAAAACATAAATCGAACGTGTTGGCCATTTACGCACGATTTTTCAGTTGCTAGAGAAACACTAGTTATTTCTCAAACAATCCAAATGTTCGTTCGGCCAGTTGCAAGTTTATTATTTGGGGCATCTAATTTCGAGTGAGGGAGTCATGGTAGATTCGTCAAAGATTGACGCAATGCAAAAATGGCCAAAACCAACAACGATCAAGGGCTTACGTGGTTTCCTTGGTTTGATGGGATATTACCGTAAGTTTGTGCAACACTACGGTATTATTGCAGCACTATTAACCTCCATGCTCCACAAAATTTCCTTCAAGTGGACATCTGAAGCAACAGACGCTTTTCATAAGTTGAAAGTAGCCATGATCTCTACACCAGTCCTAGCACTGCTGGACTTCTCCAAAATTTTTATAATTGAATGTGATGCGTGTGATACGGGCATTAGGGCTGTGCTTTTGCAAGACCATCATCCCTTTGCTTTTTTTAGTCAAGGTTTAGCTGATCGACATCGTGGACTTCCAGTTTATAAGAAAGAACTGATTGGGCTCGTACAAGCAATCAAACATTGGAGGTCTTATTTATGGGGAAGGCATTTTATTGTCCGGACTGATCACTACAGCCTCAAATTTTTACTGGAGCAGAGGTTGCTTACTCTGCCTCAACACCACTGGGTTAGCAAAATTCTGGGTTATGATTTTTCTGTTGAATACAAGGCTGGAAAAACTAATGTAGCTGCAGATGCTTTATCACGGAGAGACGAAGATAATAGTGAGCTAATGGCAGTGTCTATGCCTCAATTAAGCTTGTTTGATGAAATTCAAAGTGAGCAACAAAATTCGACAGTAGTTCAGAAATTAATACAGGGAGTTCAAACTGAAACAGTGGGGGGACAATGGATTGTGAAGAATGGGCTGCTGCTGTTTAAGAATAAGGTTTATGTACTGGAAAAGTCACAGTCTATCGCTTCCGTTCTAGCTGGAGTTCATTGCCAAGGGTATGAAGGTTACAAGAAACACTCTTCTGAATTGCTAGAGATTTCCATTGTCGGGGCATGAAAAATGATGTTTGAACTTTTGTTAGGTCTTGTGGGCTTTGGCAACGTCACAAAATTGAAAACCTTCACCTGGCAGGTCTACTTCAACCGTTGCCCGTGCCCTCCCAAATTTGGGCTGATGTTTCGTTAGATTTCATTGAAAGTTTGCCTACTTCATCTAGTAAAAATTTGATTCTTGTCGTTGTGGATAGATTATCAAAATATTGTTACTTAATAGTTATTTCTCACCCATATTCTGTTGTTAGTGTGGCAAAGATATTTTTTTGATAATGTGGTTAAATTACATGGCTTACCAGAATCATTGGTCAGTGACCGAGATGTAACGTTTACTAGTGCTTTTTGGCGAGAATTGTTCCGTTTGAGTGGAACAAAGCTTTGTTTCAGCTCTGCTTATCATCCTCAATCAGACGGACATACAGAAGTGGTTAACCGCGTGGTTGAAGTGTATTTACTTTGCTTTACGAGTTCTCAACCCACTAAAGGGGCTAACTGGTTAGCTTGGGTAGAGTATTCATATAATACTAGTTACCATTCAACTCTTAAGGCTACACCTTTTGAATTGGTATATGGTCGGCCTTCTTTATGTTAGAATTTTCGACTCTAACGTAAAGAAGGTAATCCTAATTGCTACTTGTGATTAACAAAACTGAACATCATATTTCATTAATCTAGCTATTTAACAAATCAATCCCTAGTTGCGCACCTAGAAATCAATCAATTCAATTAGAAAAAGTAATTCAGAAGATATTCAATGTTCATCAACAAAACAAACTTTATTGAAACATCTCACACATAATAGCTGATAACATGATTTCCCTCAACTAAGTAAAGAAGTTTAGCTACTCATAATGGAATTGAAAATAAAAGAAATAACAAAACACATAGTCTCCATCCCTGGTCTTTCTTAGGAATTTGGAAATAGTTAGAAGAAATACAAAAAATGAAAACCAACAATGACTGTCTAGAAAACAGAAGAAAAAGTGCAGAAAACGTAAAACTAGTCCTAAGTGTGTTGTCTTTCCTAGCTGTGTGAACAGTATGTTTTTTTCCCCTCTTTAATGCCTACCGGTCCCATCCTTTTCCATCCTCTCTTGCATATCACATCTTCCACGTGTTCAGATTTCGAATCTCCATCAATCTAATCTTAAAAGATTATGAAAATCTAAAATGAATCAGATTTAAATTTGAAAGCAGATCTGCATAATTTTTTTTACCCTTGCACGTGCCCACGCTTAGTCACTAAATTTGCTGCCAATCTGGAATTTCATATTTTCTTCATGTCTTTTGCATCTTTTTGATTCAATTTCATCTCTAAGGTGTTGAAAATAATTTGAGAACAATTAAGAGACAATTACATTAATTTTGAATATTAATTTCAACACATTAAAGAGAATTAAATACAAAATAAACACAAATTGACAATTTAACAGTAGTCAAGTGACAGTTCCTTATTTTGTATAGTAGTGGAATTAGATAGTTATTCCGTTGGACCCCAAACTTTTCTTAGAAGATTAGAACTATTAAATGAGAAATTTTGGTGATTAGTCATGAGTAAAGAACAAATGAATTAAAATTCTTGAACTAAAAACGATAGACAAGAGTAAAGTGGGGAATGAGAAATGTGGATAGATTCATGATTTGCTTTGGTATTTTTGGCGGATAAGAGATTATGAAATGGGAAGAATTAGGATGAAAGTTAAAAGCAAAAATGAAGTTGAATTTTTGTAGTAAGTTGATGAAGAATATATATATATGTGTATGTTATGTTATTAGTGTTCATGATTCATCATGGACTTAATTATTTTATGGATGATATTGATTTGAAATGAGTTAAGATTTGAGAGTTTAATAAAGTCAATTCGGTAGTTGAATGGTTATGCTCAGGACATCTCAAGTTTGTGCAGTGAAATTTTCAAGTCTTCCATGGGGCCAAAATTCGTGTTCTGACTTCAGGGGAAATTCTGGATTGATCTAGCTTGAATTAGACAAAATTGTCTCCTAGAAAGTTGTAGATATCTTTCTAGCTTTCCAACGGTTTATAGTAGGTAATTTTTGGACATCGAAGTTCAAAGTTATGGCCCTTAGAAGGGGAGATGCTTACGAGTATCAAGTGGTATCGTCTGTAAGGATGTATCGTCTGTAAAGACGTATCGTCTGTGATGACGTCATATCGTTTGTAGGATGTATCATCTATAGGGATGTTGTTGGACCCCGAATGTTTTTTAGAATTGCGAGTTAAAAATTTGACACGAAAGGAGAAATTGGTGGAGAATTAGTCATGTGTAAAGAGAAAGAAAATTTGAGAATGTAAA
>JAOTAX010000007.1:22139972-22150772 GCA_025629825.1 Erythroxylum guanchezii
CGATTTACTTTCGATTTTGTTCCGCATTTTTACGATCCGATTTGTCCGTTTCGATTTCGATTCGGTTTCGCTTCTTTCGCTTTCGTCGGCTTTGCTTCGCTTTTGAATCCGATTTATGTTTCGCCTTTGTTTGTCCCACTTTTGTTTCACTTTGGTCATAAGATCTGTTTGATTCGTTCCGCCACTTTGTCTTTGATTAGCATATTTTCGCTTTTCCGATTGGGGTCCGATCCCGAGATCGGGTCCTAACAGATGTATCATCTATAGAGACGTATCGTCTGTGATGACGTCATATCGTCTGTGATGATGTCATATCGTCTTAAGAGTTGCATCATCTTAAGTTGACTTTGCTTCGTCTTAAGTTGACTCTGCTTCGTTTTAAGAGTTGCATCGTCTTAAGTTGACTTTGCTTCATCTTAAGTTGACCCGCTTCGTCTTAAAAGTTGAATCGTCTTAAGTTGACTTTGCTTCATCTTAAGTTGACTTTGATTCGTCTGCCTTTTGCTTCGTCTACTTCTTGCTATCCTCTACTTTTTGATTCGTCTGCTTTCTGATTCGTCTGCCTTTTGTTTCATCTACCTCTTTGCTTCGTCTGCTTCTTGCTATCATCTTCTTTTTGCTTCGTCTGCTTTTTGCTTCGTCTGCTTTCTGATTCGTCTGCTTTTTGCTTCGTCTGCCTTTTGCTTCGTCTGCCTCTTTGCTTCGTCTGTTTCTTGCTATCGTCTGTTTTTGCTTCATCTGCTTTCTGCTTCGTATACTTTCTAATTTGTCTGCCTTTTATTTCGTCTACCCTTTGCTTCGTCTGCTTCTTGCTATTGTCTGCTTTCTGCTTCGTCTGCTTTTTGCTTATGTGACAAAAACTTCTTCTTCTGTACACTATTTGTCTAATGCTATCGTCTGGTCCATTTTTGACCCTTCAGACGATAGAAAATGTCTTTGAGGTCTGCACAAAAGTTGTAGATCTCAAAGTCCTCTTTGCAACCGTTCTAAGATAATTTTAATTCGACATCTATAGAGAGAGTTATGTCATTTGTCCCGAGACAGGTTCTATATGATTGAGGACGAAAATCATATTTGATTCTTTCGGCCATATCTTTGTCATCTGACCTCTAAATGAGGTGAATCTTGTACCAATAGATTCCTATTACATTTTCTACCTCTCCATGAAAGTTATAGCTTTTAATGCTATTTTGAAAAGGATTGATTGAATCAAGGTAAGGGCATGGGTCGGAAGGGTATGAATTTGATATGTTACTGAACATGCTCGGGTACTTTGATGATATCTTGATCTGTAGAGCTCCGAATGAGATGTTTTTCATTTCAAAATAAACTAGAGACATGGATCGACAAATTGTATGAAGAAATCAAAATTTAATTCAGTCTCTAAGACTTTCAATTTCTGGGAGGAATTTAAGTATAGTGTACCGTTTCAATAGAAGAATAGTCCGAAAATGTTTGGGACAATACTTTTAGAGTTCTGAACCAAATGGATTGATTTTGATATCATTAGAAGCTTAAGACAATGGGGAACACTTTCTAAAAGAAAGTGTTATGTCAGAATATTCAAGGGTACTTTTGGCAAGATACTTAAGGTTAAATGAACATAAGCCTACAAGAAAGGGCAAATTGGACAATTCTCAATCATCAAGGGCATAATGGGAAGAAGAAGTGTTGTCTTGCATTTTAAGAAGAGAGAGGAACGAAAATTAGAGAGAAAAAGAGAGAGTGTCATGAAGAAGAGAGAGAAATACGAAAAGAAGAAGAGAAGGAGAGAAAGAAGAGAAAACTAGCTAGGGTTTCAATTGTGTTAGCGTTCAAGAAAGATTTTGAGGTTGTTTAAGAAGGAAAAGGATAGAGGAAGAGAAGAGTTTCCATTTGAGCTAAAGATCCCTTCATTTGATGAAGAATGAAAATAAGATCATTTTGAAACTTTTAGATTTTTGGAAGGATTTTTGTTCATGAAGTTTAGAAAATGCTTGGGTTAAGTATTCTATAACCAATTTTAGTGATTAAGTTTTGAGGGATTTTCAATTGAAAATCCTATTGAGTGAGATTTTTGTTATTGTATGAAGGGATCAAAAGAGGCAAGAGGAATAAGAGAAGAGGCATTTTTTAGCAAGTCTATAAGTAAGGAAATCAAGGTGGGCACATGTTTATAAGAGAATAAATAAGCCACTAATGTTTTCTTTGAATCAAGAAAGTTAAATGATTTAAATTGCATCATAAGTGCTGCATTTATTGCTTTTGAATGATTTGAGAAATTGCAATATGTTGTTATATGAATTGTGTGATGATTTATGAAAAGACTTTGAAAGTGATTTCTGAAAAGATAACACGTTTATGAAATCATGTTTTCGAAATATCTTATGTTTATGAAAAATCAAGTTTTGTAAAAGTGCCATTTTGGGCAATAAGTTTACAAGTTATGAAATATGTGTTATGTAGGTTTATGGTGGTCCCTTCAAGAATGTCACGTGCATGTTGACCAAGTTAAAGGCTTCTTCCGCCTGCCCACTAGTGGCACGAAGCTCCTTCATGGACTCCCTCAAGTTTATGACTACATAGGACTATTATGTGGAAATATATAGTGTGTCATGTTTATAGATCTACCAAAACCATTCTGATGTGCTTATGTGTTTATGTTATGTGAATAAGTTTGATGCATTCATGTTTTGTAGTTTAAGATTTTGACTATATGATGAATTCTTTTTAAAAACAAGTGCTTTATGAACTTAATGAAAATTTTCTATGACAAGTGAATGTTTTCAAAGGATTTTTGCTTATTTTTCGTTATAAACTGTTACCCATGAGTTTTCAAGCTCACCCCCTTTCTGTCTCATCTTCAAGTGATAGCTAAGAGATCAAGTGATCAAGAGCCTAAGGGAATTTCTTCAATATTGCTATTTTTGTATTTTGTAATAAGCCAATAGTGTGGCTTTTAATATGTAAGTAAAGTTTTTCAAACTTGGTTACTTTAGAAATGAAATGATAGATTGAAGTAGTTCGGTTGTGTATGTTCATTTGACTTCCTTGGAAAAAGGGTTGAGTTAAAGTAATAAGTTTATTTTGATGTTTAACTGTTGTGGGCACGCCACCCTTGTGGGATGACGCTTAATAAGGGTTCATGGAAATAACCCTAAAGGAGATTTCATGGGAATACGCTCATGTTTCATGATATTCTGAAGAGTTGGGTTCTGAAAACGGGATCTAATATGTTCTCCTAAGGCTATAAAAGCCAGTATTGTACAGACTTTGAGGGCATTCAAAACAAAAACATTTTCATCTCTGAGTTTCTCTCAAAAAACAAAGGTCCTGGGTCCCTTTGAGCCGAAAAAATAGGCAGATTAAAGAAAATTAGTTTGACACCGATCATCGAACCCCAAACTCGATCTTGTTCTAACACATTACTCAAAGGCCTTGTTTGGTTGACATGGATTCTTGCTTGGGAAAGTAATATTTTTCCTTAAAAGTTATATTACCACGTTTGGTTCATTTTTTTGAATGATTAGGAAAGTAAAAACTTTCTCAATCTAGGAAAAATAGTAGCATTTTACTTGGATTCTAAATCCCAGCACCTTCTGTGGTATTTAGATTACTTTCTTCAGAAATTTAATATAAAAAATATACTAGCCAATTTAACCTTTTCTTCTCTCTCAACTCTACGACGACTCTTTTATAAAACCCTACCTCCTCTTCAACCAATGTTACGAATACCATACCGAACTTGGTACCAGACTGGGTTCTGGAATGGTACTGTACTAGTACCGGTTAATACCAAGTACCGTTTCGGGTAATTTTTTAAACTTATGAAATAATCCCTAAATTTTTTTAAAAATTACAAAATAGTTCATTGTCATATTATACAGTTGTACTTTATGTTTTTAACCCTGTCTTCAAAAATCATAATAATAAATAATAATCACAATTTTAATTTAATAATTATTAATAAATTTAATTAAATCTAAAATATATTTTTAATATATATAAATTTCAAATAACTTTTGATTTAATAATTAAAAAAAATATATAAATAAATATTATTTTATAAATAATAATTTTTAAATTATTTATTTTATAAAATAAACTATTTTTATTAATACTTTATTAATAAATATTATATAAAATATTTAAATAAATTTAAATAAAAATAATGTTTTAAGTATTATTTAATTTATAATTATTATTAGTAATAAAAATATTTATTATTATTTTAAAAACAAAAATTAAAAATTCACAATAATTATAAAAGTTGAAATAAATAAAATATTAAAAAAACTTTGAAAAAAATGAGGGAAGGAGAGATAAGAGAGAGGAAGGGAAATTTTAAAAATTTTTGAAAATTTTACAAAAAAGTCCCCATATTTTTTAAAATTTCCCGTATCAGCTAGTATTTTGAATACATGTCGGTACTGCCAGTACCAACCAGTATTTAAACCTGGTACGATTCACCCTTTATTTTGTACTAATTTTGGTTCGGTACATACCGGTATTCATAATACTATCTTCAATTATTCTTATTGTTCTCCTGTTAGTAAGATTTTGAATATTTTTGCTCAGAAGTTTCAATCGACAATCTTCAGGTTCATATTTTTCCTTATTTAATGATTTCAATTTTTATTTGGCTTGTATGGATATAATTGAAAATACAAGTCAAAATAAGTTACATTCCATAAAATATTGTTGTGTGCCAAACACTATAATAAAAATTCACCCTACTTTTCTATTAAAATTCTTATAAGTATCCAAACATATAATTATCTTTACTTTCCATAGATTTATTTTCTGAAGAATCATATTCTAATTTCACTTTACTTTCCCGCCAACTAAACAGGTCAAAGTGTATGCACTAATTCTATTAAGACATATAGAACCTACTTGCGCCCATTCACCTCTTAATTTCTTCCTCCACGACCAGGGTGTCGCTATACCTGCACTTACAAATGACCTGTAATAACGAAAGTTCCCTACATTTCACACCATAACCCTTGTGTCAACATTGCCTAGCTCCATTAAGAAATGAACTTCTTTGAGAGACATGAAAAGGGGTTGTCAAGGTTTTATCTAGAAACAACATAATTACTATTAAGCAACCATTTAACCCAAAAAAAAAAGTTGTTGGATAGCGTTTAAAACTTGGTCTGGTGGAGCAAAAGTATGCTCCAGTACTTGCACAGATGAAACGACTTCATGGAAATTAGAACATTGCATATCTTTACTAAATTATTCAACAAATAGCTTGACAAAAAAGGTTTCTCATCAACCATGTAAAGATGTAAAGTTATGAAGAAATTACTAGGGACAAATATGTGATGAAAATCAAGCACCATCATTGGGCGTTATGATAATACGATGAAGATTCTGAACATTATCAGATATCTCTGTCAAAACTTTCTCTCTTTCATTGCCATTCTGAAGTGCACTATTACTATGTTTTGAGAATTCAACATCAGCTTCAAGTGCTTTCACTCGGTAATGAAGATTCGACAACTCGTTTCGTAAACTTGTATCGCCATCTTGTCTGCTATATTTGAAGTCAAACGATCTATATATGAAGATTAAAAGTGAGGAAGATCTGCAGATGCCTTTGCATGCATATTTATTTATGTTTACCACTTTCTTCCTCCATGTGATAAAAAATTTCAGAGCTAGACGGTGATGAAGGAGCTCCATCATCCGTTGGAAGTTGATTTCTCTTATCCAGGTTTTTTAACCGGCCAAGATGACGGGATTTGGCTGCCTGAAGACTGTGATGTGACTTGGATTCCATCTCCTCACCTTTCTCTTCGTGCAAAGATGAAGACTGATCATCATTAGGTAAGTTTTCCACATTATTCTGCCCTTCAGTGGAACTATATGTTGGGCTAATGCAATTCGATATCTCAGTGTAGGATAAGTAAGATTGTGATTTGAATTCTTGATGGTCTTCATCTCTCTCATCCTCGCTTAATTCACCAAATTTACATCTATAAGCCTCAAGTTCAGCCTCTAAGACCTTTATTTCTTCTTCTCTTTTCTTAAGCAAATCGTGGGTTGCTTGCAGAGCTTCCTGGTCATATTCTGCTTGCTCCTCCATCATTCTTTGATACTGCAATGCTTCCATCTGAACAGCTGCCTTCTCAGCTTGCAGCCTGGTGATCATGGCCATAGCATTGTTCGCTGCGATAGCAGAAGCGCTTCTTTCTTCATCTAGTTCCATGTACAAATCCATCAATGACTTTCGATCCAGACGGACCTGTCCCTTTAAATGAAGCAAAATGGAGTCACTATCGACGTCATTTGGCATGCTTCCATCAGCAGATTCAGAAGTAAATTCTGTTTTCTCAAGTGGTGATTTCCTTATAATCCTGTGAGCCCACCTAGGACTGGCATTGGCCGAATCTGTTAGTGGTATTCCAAAAAACCTGTTTCCTCTGGCAAATATAGGCGTCCTTTCTCCAGTCATGTCTTCACCTTCTGTCAGCAATGGCACACTTGCAGCTTTCACATCTTCTCTAGCTGTAATGCAAGATTTTGCCAATGCTTCAATGTTTTTTTACATATATATATGCATAAATACTAACATGCAGAAGATTCGTCCTTCCCAATTAAAGAATGGTAAAAAAAAGAGCAAGAGAACTGTAATTCTGATTCAGTTAAAAAGAAATTCATTTCTTGAAACTCACATTGCTTACCAGCATGTGCTGTACTTGGGCCATCCTCTTGATCCTCGTGAACCTCTTCACGTTCCGGGAATTTTAGTTCTCTGCATCTTACGTGAGACAAGTCCATACTGCGATGGTCCTCGTTTCTGTAACTCCCAAATGGTGCCCTTGGAGAAGGAGCTGGAGCGTGTGAAAGCCCGACCGAATTTTTTCCCCTCATGTGCGACTTCACCTTTAATGGTTTCCCACAACATACGCATCGATGAAGGCTACTCTCCACCACCTCATTTTTCTTTCCAGTAGGCAATGTCAGTTGAATTTCTTGATCATCTTCAACATCAACAAGTAACTCAATGTCCTTGTGCAGAATCCCAATGAGAGACTTGTAAGTCTCGGTGTCAGATTCTCTCTCTGTAGCAAACGAAAGAAGACACCCTTCACACAATTTTCTTATGTCTGAAAGCTTCTTGTGATTATAACAAAAAGCTAGACGTCCAACATCCTTCTTGTGATTCTCACATATTGAATCATTGTAATAAAAGTCAGGATCTCTGTGAACCAGAACATGATCAATCCTCGTGCAAAGCAAACAAGGGATTCTCAACTCAAAGAACCTGGCGAATTCATTGGCGAAGAACGCAAGAAAACCATCAACAAACAGCACAAATATCAACACCCATTCAAGCAGTGCATAAATCACAAAAAGTGGGAACTTTCCCAGTTCTTGTTCCACAAAACTTTTAAACGACCTCTTTGCCATCAAAACTTTTTGCCCATAAAAAACCCAGAATCAGAAAGAAAAAAGGGATAAAGGGTATCTGGGTGCTCTTCTTAATCTCCTTCGCTTATAATTTAGCTAGGTAATATAGTACAGAAAGATGCAAACTTTTTGAACCAAACTAAAAGAGGGCTCAAAGGGTGATGAGATAGAAGATCATGATCTTGGCAATGGTAATGCACTAGACCTAGATCATGAACTCTATCTCTATCTCTCTCTTCTGTGTTGGGGAGTGAGCGAGGGAGAGGACAGAAACTAACAGGTTATGTTAAGAGTTTGGAGTTTCAAATTTTGGATGGTCATCTTCATTTGCCCATTAATAGCATTTGATATTTCTCGGAGGATTCAGGCGTGTACCTGAATTAACGGTTTATCATGAACCTCTTAAAGAAACCGAATCCCCTATAAACCGACGTCGTTTTGTCATCACATAATTAACAAACTCAACTTATAATGGACCACTTGGTCCTAATCATGTAATTTAAGTGGGAATTAGATGTGTGCGAGTCTTTTAAAGTTATAAATATTTTTGTCTTCTTTCAATTTCAATGCAGTTTTATCTGATGAGCGACCCTTGGTGAGAGATATTTGTGAATTGCTACAATAAATTTGGAAGGTGTAACTTCAGCACATTTATTACAGAGGGAATCATAATGTGGACTATTTAGTCATAATCGCAGCCCTAATTAGTCTAGAATTACATTTTTTTCAAGAGCTCCTGTTGACAGTTTTAGAGCACATTCACAGGGACAAGCACGGCGCGTTGTACTGTCGGATTTTGAGTTAATTAGTTTGTAATGGTTTTTGTTTTTTCTTTGTATCAAAAAAAGTTCATAATAATTAAAAATAAGATATTGCCTCATTGATATATTAATAATTTAATGATTAATTTAAAGAGTACGTTCATAATTAAAAGAAATATTTATTAATTTATTCAATTAAATATTAACTTAAATTGTTATTATATTCATTACCATTTGAGAACTTATCGTTTTATTAATCCAATATTAATTTAAAGTTAAAATATAAAATTATCAAATATTAATTTATGTAGATTTTAATTTTCATATTTAAAAACATCACGAATCAAATTACAAGATCATAAAGGCCGAGAATATGCTAGCTCGAATAACTAATGTGATTAGAAGTACCAATAGGTGCCATGGGGTTTGGACCAAGCCTTAAGAAAAGTGGGTGAAGTTAAGCACAAATAGGGTGGTTAATTCTACCACTCGATGTGCCATAGCTGGTGGCTTATTGCGTGATGGATCACGACAATGGTTACGAAGTTTTGCGCATAATATTAATTCTTGTTTGTCATTAATTCCTAAACTTTAGGGAATTTATACAGGCTTAGTTCTTGCTTAAAATTTGGGTTATAGACGAATAGAGCTTAAAGTAATCAATATTTTATCTGAGTCTAATAATTTGAGCTATTGTGGTAGTTTTTTTTGGAGATAACCATTTGAGAGTTCTTAGCGAGACGTCAAATCTTGCTACATTTTTAGAGAAAATAATCAGTGTGCGAACTAGTTAGCCTATGTTGCAAAGTCTTTTGATATAAGAATTTTTTATCTTCTCTCTCCACCTTTGGATTGTACTTTTTATACTCTCGATGATATGATTGGGTCTTATTCTCGCATTTAGGCATGTAATATCTGTTTTCTCCGTTGCATTAAAAAAAAAATGCAAGACCACATTGTTTATCTCTTGTGCGGGCCCTTCGAGCCCACGAGCCCACCCTAATCCTGATCACACGCCACGTGTCTCACATCTCATTGACCAGAAACTGACCAAGTTTTGAAAATACAGTAGTAATCGGACGGTCCAAAACATCTCACTCACCGATCTCTGATCAAAAATCCCAAAAACCCCTCGTCTCTCGAACACGAATTGGGGGCGCCAAAAACCCCATTTATCTGAAAACTCAACTCTCTCCGGAAAGGCCTAAACCAAATACATATAGTTAGTGACAAAGTTAAATCTTTTTGTGAGTTTGTTTCATCTCTCTTCTCTTATCGCGATCGGTTCGGTTTGTTGGAATCGGAGCTATGGAGCTCCAGAATTCGGTGAAAGACGCCCTGAACGCACTCTATCATCATCCCGATGACACCGTACGAATGGAGGCCGATCGCTGGCTTCAAGGTTTTCAACGGACACTTGATGCTTGGCAGGTATTGTAAGATTCTGTTTCTAGTGATTTATTGGTTGGTGAGCTAAGTAATTACTTTGGTCCACTTGTTTGGTTTTGCGTGATTGAACTCTCTAGTAAATTTTCGTTCAGTTCTAGTTTGGGTAAAGAATTTGAATGCGCTGGGTTGAATTTCTTTGAAATTGGTGATTGATGTTCAGTCACATTGATCGAGGCAGTTATTGCGTTAGGGTTTTGTTTGAACTTGCAGTAGTCGTTCGTGTGTGGATGTGTCTGCTTCTTATGTTCCTCCTTGAACATCAGTTCTGTATTTCCAAAGTTGAATATTTACTTGAATGTTGAATGTCCATTACCATTGCTCATGACATTTTCCCTATAACTTGATGAAGTTATCTGATTTTTGTTTAATTCTACAAGTTTTAGTTTATTTTTTTGCTACATGAAGTTGTTTATGACTATTGGGGTTAGATATCTTCTACCTGGGACTGCCAAAAATGTACAGATACATCTCTTTAACTTGAAATTGCGGGAAAGTTCAATTTAGACTGTGAGGAAAGTTGCAAATACTACAAGTTATTTTCTGATGTTGACCAACTTCCTGATAATCTCTTGTTGAATCTAATCCTAACTTTAACTGCAGTGTGCAATATGTCTACACCTTCAACTCGATATTGTGGCAGTATTTCCTTTTTTTCATTCTTAAAAAATTTGACATAGCTTTAACCATTTCTCCTGATGATTTTGCAAGTATTATTTGTTGTATGTTTTTTGTACTTCTACAAGTTGGACCACTGTACTGTGAGATGCTTGTTGATGACAGCTGTATCACTTTGGTCCCTGCTGTCAATATATATTTGTTCGTGTTCATTTAATTTTACTAATGTTGATATGATCTTTTTTCCTGGTACTTTCAGGTAGCTGACAATCTACTTCATGATGCCTCTAGCAACTTGGAAACTTTAATCTTTTGTTCTCAAACACTTAGAAGCAAGGTATATTCAAAGTTCTGTTAAATATTCTGTGAGAATTTTGAATTTTTAATGCCAACATATTTGAACATGTTGATAAGTGTCAAATACTACAGTGTTTTGGATGCTTGAGGTTAGACCTGGCAAACGGGCGAGTGGTCCGGGTATGGGTACGGGTCTAACGGGTACGGGGTCACAAGGGTACGGGCTCGCGGGTAAATTTATAGAAACGGGTAATGATTTTGAAAATCCATACCCTGC
>JAOTAX010000007.1:22150872-22177770 GCA_025629825.1 Erythroxylum guanchezii
GGTACCCACGGGTACCCGCGGGTTGGACCCGACCCACCCGCAAAATCAACGGGTGGGTCGGGTACGGGTAAATATGAATCGGGTAAAAAAACATACCAACCCATACCTGGACTGTTCGGGGGGGGTAAACGGGTGACCCGCCCGTTTTGCCAGGTCTACTTGAGGTTTCTTCTTCTTTTTTATCTCTCTCTCTTCTCCTTCTTGTTCCCCTTGCTTTTAATTTTTTTTTAATATGTCAATGATTACATTTTTCCCATGTTGGATCCAATCTTAGGTACAACGTGATTTTGAAGAGCTACCTTCTGAAGCCTTTCGACCATTGCGGACTTCCTTGAATGTGAGATTTTGCGCACTCTTCTAAGTTTTGAGAAAGCTTGACTTTTTGTTTTTTTGATACTCATTGTTTTTACTAATGTTGTGCATGCATAATTTTACCTCTTTACCAAGTATTGACTCTGCTAAAACAGTATGGGACCATTAGCAGAAAGAATGAATGTTTCTTTCTGGTAGTAGAATTGCAGCCATTTTTGGATGTCATGTGTGCATTCATTTGATCTGAATACTTTGGTAGTAGTTATTGTTATCTAAGGGAAGACATTTTCATTGGAGATTTTTGACCATTCCATTGTCAACGCTGGCTGTTGTTGTTGGTTTACTTAATGTATTGAAAAAAATGTTTGGATATTAACTGCTGCTGAGTTATCTAAATCATTGTTGTATTGGGTGATGCGCTATGCTTATCCCTTTAAAGGAACAGCCATCCTTTTCATTCACGCCTTTTTAGTGTCCATGTTAGTCCTGTCCAATAATTTTGTTGATTAAGGATGGGTCTCAAGAGGGAGTTAATATCAAGAGACGCATACAACTTCAAAGAAGCTAATGTGTCTTGGAGATATTTAGATCTATTAAATTTTCAATTGGTGAATTAGCGATTGCATTTCCATGGACATCAGCTTGGATAAATTTGTTTAGCTGATGAAAAGACGAGGATATTGAATTAATTTGTTCCTTGATAACTCATTACATAATTTTTTTTTCTTGATTTTAGGACTACTGCATAGAATTTTACATTGGTTATTTTGGTTTTGAATGAAATCATATATTGGCCACATGCCTTTGACCTGCTTTTACATAATTTATTTAATTGATTCTTCACGAATTAGAGGAGTTTTTATTATTTCTGCATAATGTAATTTCTTGCAGTCTTATGCTGTTTATGGAATTTGACTGCAGACCTTATTGAAAAAGTTCCATAGGGGGCCACCCAAAGTAAGAACTCAGGTATATTTGAAAATTTCTGCAGTCATTTCAATAGCTTGTGGTGACTGTAACTATATCTTTTTAAAACCAGACCTTTGTTGCCTAGTTGATATGGCATTTGATTTTTGACTTGTAGATTAGCATAGCTATGGCTGCCTTGGCTGTACAAGTTCCGCCAGAAGATTGGGGAGATGGTGGCATTGTCAATTGGCTTCGGGATGAGATGAATTCTCATCCAGAGTATGTACCAGGATTCTTGGAGCTACTTACTGTTTTACCTGAGGTATATGGATTTTCTGTCTGCTACATACCACATATTTGTAGTGTTAGGAAGATATTGAAAATGGGAAGCATTAATGTTTAGGTCAAAGTAAAATATGTTTTTTCTCTAATGTTTAGGTCAAAGTAAATATGTTTTTTCTCTTTATGAACTCTTTAAAGAAATCTGATTCTTTGGTAATTCTTACTCCCGTGAATAAAAAGCTGAAAGGAACATGCTGCTGCAGAAAATTGACTCATCTAGTAGAAATGTATTTAAAGGACCATCTTTAGATCTCCTCACACTTCAATGAAGCCACAATCTTCTCTATTAATATTAATGACCTTTTTGGATAAAAGAGCAAATATTTGTCATATCATTCACAAAGTCACTTTCTGTTTTATTTTTTGATCAAACTCTGTGATGCTGTTATGTCCATGAGTTGTTGGGATTGGGGATATAAAAGATGATCTTTGATGTCTTTTGGGTCTCTACAATTTACCAGTTCAGGAACTTTAATAAAAGTTTAGTTCTAGTGTTAGGGTCATCGTCTTCTTAGCTTTCATTTTCATTGGTTTTGATTGTGTGAATTGATTATTTCCTCAAAAAGTTTAGATTCTTTAATAAGCATCATAAGTATTTTAACAACTTATCACCAATTTACTAGCCAATCTCATCTCCATACACACATTTTATTTTTAATAAAAGAAAACTGTACCTATTAACTGACTTACCTGCATCTAATGTTGTTTTTCTTTATATTTGAACATTATGCTGGGGACAGAAATGTCTTCTTGGTTAAGCTTTGCAAGTGGTACACCTTCCTTTCAGGGTTATGTTGGTTTGCCATGTCTTCTTTGTTGGTTTTTTGTTGTCTAATGAGGTTTTTAGCTCTTGTTACTTAATGAGTTTTGAATTTTTTTTTCAAAAATAATGAATTTTGAAAGTTGACATAATCTGTTTCACCAAGTAGATACCGAAAGAAAACATATTATCAATTAGAAGTTTCTTTTGTTTTCTCTTTTGCTAATAAATCAGGAAGTATTCAACTACAAGATTGCTGCTCGTCCAGAAAGACGCCGCCAGTTTGAAAAGGAGCTCACTTCTCAGATGAATATTGCTCTTGATGTTTTGACAGTTTGTTTGAAATTTAATGAACTTAAGGAACAGGTGGAAATTGTTCCTTTTCAGATGAATGTTGATCTTGATACTGTAATACAACTGCTTGATATACTGAACTAACATGGGCCTTTGATAATTTCTTTCCTTTTAGGTTCTTGAAGCTTTTGCTTCTTGGCTCCGATTACGGCATGGGTAGGCAGCTCCTTTAATTGAAGTATTGACAACGCAGTATTTTTCTCCTGAAGTGCAAGATACTTAGATTTTAAGTGGCAAACAGTAATTGGTGATTCCTGATTGTTCTGAAGCGGTTCTTTGAGGCATTAATGATACAAAATTCTTCTAAAAAGTTGAATGTAGCAAGTAGAGGATGGAGAACGCCAATAATGCCAGATTAGTTTCACAGCCTCCTTATTTACTTTTAAAGAAAGAATAAATGCTGCCGTAATCTCCTGGAGTCTGCTGTAAATTAAACCGGAATTTTTTCCTCAAAAAATTGGAAGTATTTGAGACATGATGGGCAAAGTAGTCATTAGTGATTTTTTTGCAATTTTATTGGTTTTGATTTCTTTAAAATACATTGATGTGTAGCTTATCGGAAATGGCCTTTTTTGTTTTCTTTCAACTTTCCAAAAACTCATCAATTGCCCAAATCAGACTATTCCCCCTTCCCCATTGTCGTCACCTCTTATGAAATGGTTGATGTTACAATAAGTGATTGGATTGACTTTACTCAGTAATATGTGATATTACTTGGCACTAACAGATTTCCTGGTATTTATGTTGAATTGTATTGTTTTCAGGATCCCTGGTTCCATTCTTGCTTCTCATCCATTGGTTCTTACAGCTCTTTCAAGTTTGAATTCTGACCTACTCTCAGAGGCGGCTGTAAATGGTACTGCTGATGAAATATAAGAACCTCATTGGTGCTTTTAGTACTGTGACAGTTTTTCTTAATTTCAGGAACCATCTGTCATGCCACCTTATGCTTCTGAGATAATTACTTACGCAATTGCCAAGGTGTAGAATAGCACTTGATATTTTGAAATCTATGTAGATAATAAAGTTAAGTTTGAATGTTGCTGAAGTAATAGTGACAGTTTGGTTAGTAGAAAAAGTTCAGAGAGAAGAGAAGCTACAGGGGATATATCTGAAAAATTAGAGATGTGTTAAAAATTTTATACCTAGGAAGGTTGTCAAATGCTAAAAGTTTTCTTTGTGATATGGTTGTTAATACAATTGACGCATTATAAGTTACCAAAAACAGTACAAGTCATGTTTGTCTTTGGTGGCGTAACATATGATTTTGTGACATCTATTAATGCCATACTTCTTATCATGAATTACATAGTTGCAGATCCCAGAAGTCGAATGTGTGTGCTTATCTTCCCGCGTCACTTTCGCCTCCCTTCCCACCCCAAAATTAAAACAACATTGGTTGAATATATGTATTTATTCAAAGGTTTTTAAAATCATGTTGTTCAAGTTTAATGTCTCATTTAATATCTGTTATATCTTCTTTATTATTTCCAACTTGGCGTAGATGGCATTTTAGCTTTTCCATACTAAGGGAACTTACAAGGGTGCTTGTGTCCTAAATCTACCTCACCATTTTTATTAGTTCCTTTTGATCTTTTGCAGTCGTTTCAGAATTGATACACTCCACTAGGGCAGCAAACTCTGGTGGTATTTCTGTACCAATGCCCTTAATTCAAGTAATTGTACCTCATGTTATGAGTCTTAAGGAGCAGCTTAGAGATCCTTCAAAGGTACTTACAGATGTATGATGATAATGAGTCTGGATGAAGATAAAGTTTTTGTTTTGCCCAGCAATGTTATGCTTCATTGAAATTACTGCTACTTGTTTTTGTATTTTCTTGGGTTGGGGGATTATTACTGCCATGAAGACAAAATTCCAAGCATATTCGTTTATACTTTGATTTTCTATCAAGTACCTTAAGCTCAATAAATTGGCACTCATAACTAACGACATGAGATGCAGAAAATCAATTATGGTTTCATTAAAGATCCAATGTTTTCTTTTTATTATTTCATTGAAGGGAATAAACTATTTTCAATATTGATAACAACCATCTGTATTTCCAGGCATGGATTTGCTAAAGCAATCTGGTAATGGCTAACAAATTCTAGGTGTAGATTTGTGAAAAGCTTAAGTTGTTGGGTGAGTTCAACAACTAATTTATGAGTCTCAATATTTGTTGCTCCTTAGCACACACATATTTGTTGGGATAAATGTGTGCACAGAATACAAGTACCAAATGGCATGTTGAGATCTAAACTTGATAGCAAAGAGAATATTGTACCATGTGAAAGAATTATTCCACAGAATCCTGACATGTTTGCTAAGGATTGTTATTATACCCATACAGCATATGCCAGTGGAAATATAGAATCTGCATACCTCCTTGCCCTTAGCTATTTTAACCTGTGTTTTTTAATCTGAGTGAAATCAATCTTCATTACCATAGTGTTTGATTTCATTTTCAATCGATGCTGATTTGGTACAATACTTCTGTTCTTTTTATTTTTATCTTAGGATGAAGAAGATCTTAAGGCCATTGCTCGTTTGTTTGCTGACATGGGTGATTCATATTTTGAACTGATTGCAACAGGTATGTATTTAAACCATCAGTAATCTGCTCAAAGTTTATGTCCAAATTTTCAAAAATGCTCCTCATAGCTACTTGATTTCTGTTTTATGATGATGTATTGGGTGATTAGTGTATAAAACATTTCTTCCTCCATTGTCCCAGGTTCTGATGAGGCGATAATGATAGTGAATGCATTATTAGAAGTTACTTCACACCCAGAATATGATATTGCTTCCATGACTTTTAATTTTTGGCACAGTCTTCAAGTTATCCTGACAAACAGGTAAATCCATCTGGAGCTCAGTTACTATAAGAGATCATTTTTTGGCAAATGGGTGAACAGAGTGGTCCTAATCTACCAGGGATTCCCATACTTCATTTAGCACTGAAGCATCGCTTGAAGCAGAGAGAAGTAGAAGGCTTCAAGTTTTCCAGCCATTCTATGGATCACTTGTATCCTTGGTGAGTTCTTTTTATGAGTACAGAAATATGCCACTTGTAACTTCACAGAAACCTTTAGACTATGCTGCATGGATTTATGCCCTTAAGACCAGGCTAGATAACTAAATGACAGTGCATTGACCGTCCTTTTCTTTTCTTCTTGTTTGTATATGTTCCCTAGTTCATTGCATTCGTTTGATCTGATCAATATGTTCATAAAATTGAAAAGTTTTCAGAGCCCTAATTTTAAGTCTGATGACACTTGAATTTCTGAAGTGGGATTAGGTGGACTCATGTAGGGGTGATTATCTTATGTATTGTATACTGGATATACTGTTCATAGTGTTTCACTTTCTCTCAAAGTCATGCAGTAGCTAATATCTTAATCTTACTGCTATTGAGCCTATTTAATGTTGGGTTCATTTTACTATAATAGAAAATTTCCTACTGCAAGAAATGATCGAAATACTTTATCTTTCTCTTCGGGCGTGCCTGTGACTATAGAAGATATTGTATGCGTTAGTTTCAGCGAACAGTTAATTATCTTTGCCGTTAAGTGTTTCATCAAAAAACTTAACAAGTTCTGAATGTTGCTTCAGGTTAGTTTTCGAGTCCAATATCCCCAAGATCATCAAAATCTCTCTATTGAAGACCTCAACGAATTTAAACACACTAGATATGGTAATGATGAACTGTTTGGAAATTTGTACTTTTTGGTTGTCCTTTATTAAGCTCAACTAATTGTTGATTCTACGTTGCCATTTGTTCAGTTATTGTTAGATACTTGTTCCCTTCAGATTGTAGCAGCAAAAAGGATAGAAATCATCTAATTACATCTTTTATTCATTTCCGATAACATTTTATAGTCTTTTATTTGTAACAGCATCAAATAGGTACCCTCCAGTTGTAGTTATGAATTGATTATACATTTTGTAGGCATGTATGTGGCCACTTTTGAAGATTGTTCTTCTTATCATGTATATTTTGACTTACATATGAATGAGCTTACATACATACACTTTTGAAGATTAGTCTTCTAGTATTTTACACCAACTAACAGGACCAGTGATATTGCCAGCTGTTGCCGATGTATTAATTGATGCAGCATCAGTTCTTGGTGGTGATGCAACTCTTAGGATTGTTTACACGAAGTTTGCTGAGGTGTGTATTATGTATTTGGAAGCAGTATCAGTTTTCTCTCCCTTACAGAAAAGAATCAGCGTAACTCTTAATGATAGAGCTACTATTTGCTGTAAAATCAATACTATCCTGTTGACAACATAGATGATATTGCTAGTTGGCCTTTGGCAATGTTGAGGATTTATGTGTAAACCTTTAAGAAATTAATGTGATTAACTAACCAAAGGTTTCACAAGTTACTTTATTAAGAGGGTTTCTCGTTAGGTAAATAGATCACAGAGCTCTCAGTGACATGCTTAAAGTCATTGCATATTTTGGAGAATTAATACTGGGATTTTATGGTTCTGGTGTCACGTGTAACTTTAGTGCTTGTTGGGAAGTTCTTTTGCAGCTGTCTCATCTCTTATAAGTGGCAGCTTATTTTACTTGAGCAAGGGACTCTTTTAGATCACAAATTTTGTGAAAGTTCTTTGACTTCTGAATCACATTAATTGGTCCAGATCCTTTAATGATTGTCTTCCTCTTTCTAATGATGCCAAATCATGTCACATTGTTCAAGGCACAAGCGTTTTGGGGAAATGGATGCAATGAATGGCGTCCAGCAGAAGCTGCTCTATTTTGCATCAGGGCTATATCAAGTTACGTTTCAGTTGCTGAAGCTGAAGTGATGCCCAAGGTAAAGTCTTTTGTAAATACATGTTTGGCACTTGTTTTGACTTGTAAGTTGTTACGTAGAGCTGCATTGCTTGGGCACTTCACATCAATGAAAGTGCAAGATTTGTGGGGAAAAAAAAGATAAGATGTGGAGAGAAAAAGGGATAGACATCACAGAAATGCCAGTTGTGAAGAACTGTAACATACAAGGCATGAGCATCTAGAACAGATAAATGAGATAAAGGATGTCTGGGGGATGTAGAAGAGAAATATTTATACAAAATGCTAGTGTACACAATGAAAGGAATACCTGCTTCACCTGCGTGTTTGCAATAGGTTTATTTGAATGAAGTTGGGCAAAGCATGCTTTCTTTTAGGATCAAGTTTCTTTTCTCGCTTTGTGGGATTGATTTGATCTGATTCCCTTTAGCTAGTACAAAGGTCTGGAAATGGATGAAGTTCCACCAGTTATTAGCTCCATTAATGTAGGATAGTCTGAGTATATGCCAACTATTTGATAAAATACATATAAAATGTAAGTCTTGGATGCTTGGATTGTTTAGTTTTGTTGGAATTTAGAATTTAGGGTTGGAATTTAGAATTTAGGGTTGGAATTCATAAATAAGTTATTAAAACCATTCTGGTTTGACAAAAGTTGATGTCGGCATTAATCATTATCTTCCATTGTCTTCTTACACGGCAGACTATTATCTTTGCTCTCCATATTGATTCAGAACTTCTGGTAGTAGCCAGTTCCCTTATCCTTCTTTAGCTTCAATCATGTTAGAATTATCCCTATCAAATGAAGGTTACTGGCTGAATTGGTTATCTATTTTAAGGTTTCTACCACCTTGAAGGCTAATATACAGGTTGTCTAGTTTTCCCAAAACTTTCAGGATCATTTTGTTGAGCTCAAGGACCAAAACTAAAAAAACTAAAAAATAATGCCGTATTAATTTAGTTCCTATGAAGTAAACTGAAAAGTACATAAAATGAACTATGAATGACCATTAAGGAAAATAACACCTAAACACTATGAGAAATAACAAAGAGACAAACCTAGATCATGTTAACATATAAGCTAATCTCATTGTAGATCATCTACCTCACCCACTTCTTCTAAAGCCCCTTTGAATAAACAAACCCAGCGGATCATTTTTATAGGCAGATCCTTGTTTTGATTGAAAAGCTTATTTCTGACAACTTCTCTTTCTGGTTGATCAACTCAGTTGGTCAGAATCATAGACATCTCAAGCATTGAAAGTCTACTGGATGTAAACAGGGCCTTATCCATTCCTCTGTCCCCTTTGTGTAGCATCAGAGCTTGGGCTTTTTGTAATTCCTGGTTTCAGTGAATTTCTGGATTGATTCATAAATGATACACGTACAAGAGGATATATTATGGTATATTAAAGTTACAAGCCAGCAATGGTAGGTCAGAAATCTAGATATGTTCCCGCATGTGGACACAAAACATGACTAGAAGTCCTGCTAGCTTAGATGTAGAGGGTTTTACTGGCTTGCTGATGTGGCCTTGCCATTGTTACTTCAATCATGACATGAATTTTCCTGAGATGTCAAATGTCCTTATAGGCCTCATGCCACAGATTTTTTTCATTTTAATTATGCAATCTGTCAAGTTCTTTGGCGTTGCTTTCAGTTTTTATCCTGTGAGTTCAAAGTCAATTAATAGAATGGACAGTAATTAGCAGCTGTTTTGATCATAGGTGTTATGATGTATTTTTGAGTTGCATAAATCTGTTAAATCTAGTTTTTGGCCTAATTGTTACTCATGCACCATTATGGCAAACAACTGCAGTCCTTTGTTCTGGGGTTTTTCATTTTGTAGTGAATCTCATTTTTTTTAACTTCATGGGAACCCTAAGATTTTGTTGGTTTAGATGGTTTGAAGTGGCTGCTGAATTTTTTCCCCCCCACAGATCATGTCCTTGGTTTTGGAACTTACCCATCAGCCCCAATTGCTGCAGACAGGTACTATGCCTTTTATAGTGGTTTAATATTATTTTCTTGCTTTTTCTGTTTGACTTTTTCAGAAATGGGTTTATTGGTCTTATTATTTGGGGGAGGGAAATCGTATCAGTTCAAATATGATTAAGATTTAGCTCTAAACACCTTCTACTTCACCAAGCAATGTGTCCATGAATGTGATTCTTTAACTTGATGTTTTGTTGCAAATGTTTTCAGTGTGCTTGACTATTGGAGCATATTCAAAATGGCTTAATGCTGCCTCAGATGGATTGCCTTTATTGTCCTCTGTCATGAAAATTCTTATGCAAGGCATGGGTATATCAGAAGATTGTGCAGCAGCAGCAGCTGTGGCATTCAGACACATTTGTGATGGTCAGTATTCTTTTCTGATGTGTAATCATTTCCTCAAACTACTGTTCTGATTACATCAGAGTTTGGACGGATGAAATTCATTGTTTCCACCAACATTTAGTGGTCCAGTGATGCACTAAATCTTCACAACTCAGATGCCATATTCATATTATATTCCATATTTAGCATGTTTTTTAGATTGTCATGGATGAAACTTGTTCCAAAAAGCTGTTAAGGCACCTTATTGTTAGTGAAATAGATGCTGATTTGTAGGCATGGCAGGACTGTCAAAAGGTCATGAATATTCGTCTCAAGGCTGAAATGGGATAGCAGTCTGTATAACTTTCTTTTCCTGATGATGCCATCAGTGTTGTTTCATGATGCTTTGTCATTAAAGGTATTCATTAATGCAAGATCAGTTCAAATATGCTAGGTTGATGCCAATGATTGGTTTGCATCTCATGTTTGCTCCATGACTATGAATTACTGGTATGAAATGGTGAAAAGGGAATGATATAAATTTAAGTATCTTGAGGGCAAAGAAATATGTTTGTGTTTTAGCCTATTGGCTGGCTAACTTAGTTTAGGACTACGATATATGGCTTTTATATGATTATTGAGACAACCTTCTTTCCATATTTCTTTCCTTTTATTAATTGATATTCTTATGCTGACCATAGATTGTCGGAGTAAGCTTAGTGGATATTTTGATGATCTTTTCTCCATATACCATAAGGCTATGATTGGCGAAGATAGTTTTAAAATCTCTGCTGAGGACTCTTTGCATGTAGTAGAAGCCTTAAGGTACTTTTTGATGCTTGATAATTTTCAATATTTGTGCGTAAGTGATTTTGAGAATTCTGTGAATTATTTTCACTTGGATGTGTTGTGTTTTTTTATGGCAGCATGGTCATTACAGAACTTCCTCCTGAACTGGCTAAGCAGGCTTTGGAAAAATTATGCTTGCCTGTTGTTTCGCCCCTACAGGTTTGATTCCTTCTCAATAGGTATCTTTAGTCTATAGTTGAAAATTCTTGATCATGGTTCTTTTACAATGAGCACAAGCAGGAAGCAATCAACCAAGGTCTGGAAATATTGCAGAAGAAACTTGCTCGTGAATTAACAGTTCACATTGATCGACTTGCATACATCTTTAGGTCTGGCTGTTATCCTTTTCAAAATTATGTTTTATATTGTAACTTTTCTATTTGTAATTTTCAAGGTGCTACAAAACCAATTTCAGGTATGTAAATCACCCTGAATTTGTGGCTGATGCTATTCGAAGGCTTTGGCCAATATTCAAGGCAATATTTGATTTGTGAGTCTGGACAGACCCTGACAAAAAACATAGTTCCTGTATTGTCTGAAATGGGTCTCCCTTTCTTTTCTGATCCCTCTTTTTTGCTGTAGTCGTGCTTGGGACATGCGAACAATGGAGTCTCTTTGCCGAGCTTGTAAATATGCAGTGAGTCAATGAACATTGATGCTGATGAGTGCGTTTAACTGCAGAAAGTGTAATTAAGAGATGATTAAGCTTAACTAGGCTTAGGTAGGAATGGTAAATATTGCCCAGCCTAGCTCGGAATCAACAGGTCTGGTACGAGTTGACCAGGCTAAGGCTTTTTTTCAAAAAAATTTTGGGCTTCAGGCTGTGGCTCTGGCTACTCATCCCGAAGCCTGAAAATTTCCAAGCAAAATGACATGGTTTTCAATAGTTAAAGAAGGCATTGGTTTTCAACAGTTAAAGAAGGCATGTCGTGGGAAATTCTTCTGGGAAATACTTGGATAAATTTGAAAGGCTATTTTTTACACCTTGAATAATCTTTGCATATAAATTTTCTTTTGAACTTTCCAGTTAATTCAGTCTCTGAATTTTAAATGGCTCTAGAATTTCGTCAATAACTTTTTTTATTTATTTAGTGATGAAGAGATATTACTTCTTTATTTGTGATTTGAAGAGATAAATATGAAATAGATAGCGATTTATTTAGGTGAGAACCTCTGGAAGGTTCATGGGGATCACTATTGGAGAAATGCTAGAAGAGATTCAAGCTCTATATCAACAGCATCACCAACCATGCTTCCTTTATCTCTCCAGTGAGGTGATAAAGGTATGACTTTTTTCTTCTATCCTAGGCAAATTTATTCTCTCTCTACACTCTGTTGCAAAGTTTCAAAGTTGTCCTACCATTGTCTTTGGTTGCAGATATTCGGTATGGATCCTACTTGTGCACCCTACCTGAAAAGTTTGATAGAAGTCCTCTTCAAGCACACAACATGTTTTCTCACTAGTATTGAGGTTTTCATTTTTAACAAGTTGTGCATTCTCTCTTTTCTTATTTTCATATGTCCATGACATACTGTGGTTAATGGTTGTATTTCCATCTATTTGGCAGGAATTTACGGCAAGACCAGACATAGCAGATGACTGTTTTCTGTTGGCATCAAGATGCCTTCGTTACTGCCCTCAACTGTTTATTCCATCTGTTGTCTTTTCACCATTAATTGATTGTTCCGTTATTGGTATCACTGTACAACACAGGTAATTGTCTATTGCGTGTCTTTTTTCTTCACAATATGTTCTAAGTACTTTGCTTCACATGTTCAAAAATAGATTGATTGTCGGAATGTTATTCTAATCAAACACAATTAAGCTTCTGACTTGGACTTTATATATTTTGGCAATATAGGATTTGTCAATTTTCCAATTAATCATATATACTCATTCCTTTCATGTTCTTGAGAAATAGGAATCTACGTGCAGTCTAAGCCTTCTCCATGATGTATGCCTAGAGTTCATGTCAAACTTGTTGAATTTTACAAATCAGTACCAGAACTTGTATGAACTAAATAAGCTAGCTTATGTTTAGAAAATTTGTCAATTTGATATTGTATGACAGTTAAATTTATACTCATTTGATTCCTTTAAATAAGTTTCAGTACTAATTATATAGATATAAAATTTTAATACTTATTTCTAAAAATATGATAAGCTTTAGGACTTATTGAATTATTGAATAGTTTTATCTTCTGAAACATGTGGGTAAGGTAGGGTATGTTAGGGCATGGAGTTGTTAGATAACAAAGACATGAGCCATGTATGATCAGCCTTATTTTGTATTGTTGAAGTTTATTAGTGTCCCACATCACTTAGGAGTAAGAGCATAACATATGTCGTAAGGTTCAGGGAATTCCCCTCCTTTAGGTGCTTTCAGATAAGAGTTAGGCACAGTCGGCCGTAGATGCTAGGCCACCTTTAAATGTCCCTTTTTACAAGCTTTAACTCCTAGATGTTTATTCTTGAGCATGAAGGGTGTGTTAAAGTGTTCTAATATCTCTCGTTGCCCAAAAGTAAAAGCATAATAAGCCTTAATAAGGTTTGGACAATCCTTCCCACTTAAAGTGACATTTGGGGTGGATTTGAATCGAGTTTCATCATGTTTTACATGTAAAATGGCAATTCAAACTCAATTTTTATAGTAAACATCTAAAAATTGGATAATAGGTGATGCAATGGAGACCGGATAAATACTCAGATTTCTTGTAAATTACCAATTTTATTGTATTGATGACAGTATGGACATCAATATATATGTTATCATTTCAGTCAACTCTTTACTTGTCATATATTTATACCTTATTGTTTTGTGTGAGATTAAAACCACATTGGAGCATGAATAACATACCTTATACATGGTGTAAACTCATGCTATCCAAATGTCATATGACAAGTGGTTTACTTTGACTTTGACTTTGTGCAGAGAAGCTTCTAATTCCATATTGTCCTTCTTGACCGATGTCTTTGATCTGGCCAAGTCTAGTATGGGGGAGCAATACTTATCGGTCAGGAATAGTGTTATTGTTCCCCGGGGTTCCACCATTGCCAGAATTTTAGTTGCCTCGTTAACAGGAGCATTACCAAGTTCTCGAGTAGAACCGGTACTCTACCTCTTAATCTGAATAGATTAAGATGCCTGCAATTCTCCCTATAAATTAAAATTGTAGGGGTGAAAAGTTTGAAACAATTTTAACTTGGACTGCTTTCTCTGGTTCAGGTGACATATGCCTTACTAGCATTAACTCGAGCATTTGGAGCACATGCATTGGAGTGGGCTAGGGAGAGTGTTTCATTAATCCCGTCAACAGCTGTCACAGAAGTGGACCGCACAAGATTTATTCAAGCATTATCTGAGGCAGCATCCGGTGTTGATATCAATGCCCTAATGACTCCGATTGATGAATTTTCTGATGTTTGTCGACGTAACCGAACAGTTCAGGAAATTGTTCAAGAAGCTTTACGACCACACGACCTCAAATTGGCTGTTGTATCATAGCAGAGAGTAGCACAGAAGGCATCCTTTCAAGGCTTTGTTGATCAGTCGTCGGATGAGTTGCTTGCATTTGTATTTAAGAGGTGGCTTTCATTCATCATTTTGTATTATCCATGATTATGATTCTCCAATTTTTTGAGGAGAACCATTGCCCCTTCAGATTTGGTTGGGAGAAAAGAGGTGGTATATCCATCTCCTTTGATGAGAGGTGAAATGCAAGGGTGGTTTTAAACCACAATGGCTCCATTTGTCGGGTCAAATTTTTTGGCATAAAGGTGTAGTTCTAGTGTCGAATGGTGAGGGCCTACAGTTGTATTTCATGTATTTGGATTCTTTTCTTAATATAGTGAGGTAATTTGTTGGGGTTTTACTTACTAATCTCGTACAACTTCTTGTCGTAGCTAAAGTATACATATGCCATTGTAAGCTGTTCGAAAGTGACATCTTTTTGCCGAAAGTTCAGCTTTTGGGGCTTTCATGCTTTTGGTTTACCCAAAAACAAAAGATGCTAGGCCTTGTTATTTATTAACTTTTTTGTGCTTAAATGGTTTATGGGTTTGGTTCGATGACAAATCTGACGGGGTGATGTGAAATTATGGGAACCTTACACAAGTATTAATGTCTGTGAAAGTCTCGAAGGAACTCCCAAAAATTTTAAATGTGAATTGAGTCTACATCATTAGTGTTATTATGTACCGAGTTATAGATGGAGTCGAAATAATGAAAAATACTGAGTGTACACTTTATTCCACTCTCCCCAACTATTTTATCTTCATGAGATAGTCAGTATGTGAAACTTACGGTTAGTGTTAAGCGAGTATGGAGCGATGCAATGGTAAAGATTTCGAAGGCTTGCTTCATACGTCCTCCTCTGAAATGATGAGGAAGAAGAGTGGGATTGGGCTCGTCAGAGAAGGCATTTTTTATGAAGTCGATAAACAACAGCATGTGGTCTCCATTTTGGAGGTATTTTGGTTTAATTAATATTTTTATTTCCTTTTCAAAGTAACTTAGACTCCTACAGCAGTAGTTAGCTTAGGAAGGCTGTCTTGGGGACCATTGGCAACAGGGTTGATTACATTTTTTGAGAACCAAACTACAAGCGTCTCAAATTTTGCATCTCTCGAAAAGAAGTGCGCCGCGTGTCTGACCTTGAAGAAGCTTATTTCTCTTGTTACTACTTTTAGAGGTAACTCCTCTCTGAGGTAACAGCATATAAGTTTTTCTGTGTTGCTCTTCCTCCTTCTCCGGTTAGCATTACTGTTTTTATTTTTATTTTTATTTTTATTATTTTATTGAGTTTCTTATTAGTAGTAGTTTTATTATCATCATCGTCATTATTATTATCATTATGTATTTATTGTAATTTTATTTACTTAAATATTTTGCTTGCTATTTTTACTTATTTACTCTTTTAACCTACATCACTATTTTCTTGTTACATCTGCGTATGGGTATACCGAAAACAGCTTCTTTACTATGTAGGAGTAAGGCTCCGTACTATCAGACTTCTCCAAACCCCGCTTCATTGCTAGACTTCGGACTGGATGTGACGATGACTGAGTAAGATTTGTAAATAAAAAAAAGTTAAATATCTTAAACGTAAAAGCATTTTTAATTAGTAATTATTATGTTTGGAAAGCAAAATTATAATATCAATGAAAAAATGGTGATAAGTGAAGAAACAAAACAAACTAGTTTGAAGAGTTCGGGCATTGAAACATCTATGTATAATTTAAATTATTTTTTAATAACCCTACATATTATATTATTAATTTCTTAATTGTAGTTATTGTTCTCCTAACCTAATATATTCTCTGTTTAATCTATTTATTTATCATTTTAATAAATGTCTTGAAAGCATAACAAATTTTGATTTGAATAAAATATTAAAATAATATAAATAAAAACAATAATTAAAGCATAAAATAAAAATAACAATAATAAAAAAGAGTGTTATTTTACCAACTATTAATAAAAAATATATAAAAATGTAAGATGTTAGAGATTGTTAGTAAAAGAAATATAACAAGGTTAAATTGTTAGAAGTTATTAGTATGCAAAAATATAAAGCATAAGATAAATACGAAATATTATAATTTGATGATGACAGAGCCAATCTGTTACAAATTATAACATCTGCAGCAGAAAAGTAAACAAAAGAATTAAAGATTATGAACCACAGTTTTTGTAAGGATAGAAAGGCTTACTAATAGTAAAGAAAAGTTTACATATAGATTTTGTGGTTAAATTCATCGGATCATCACGTGATTTTGCATGTTATCAATGTGTTCTTGATAGGGCTGACTCATGTGTTTTTAATGGACCATTCGTGGGCTAAGCCTAGGTCTAAACTGGTCATTTTGTTTAGAAAAATTGGCCCTTAGGCAAATCCAAAGTCGGACTTAATAAAAAATAACATTTTATACTTTTAATTTTTAAAAATTTGACGGAACAGACTCATGAGCAGACCTATTGCTCTTTCTAGTTCCTTCCTGATTTTAAAAATTATGAAAAGCCTTCCATATAATTTTGTTACGATTCTCATAACATGATGAGAATCATTATCTCACAAACTCCGTTTATATTTTATTGATATAGTATGCAGCCTCATGTTAGAACTTAAAAGAATATTCATTTTAGACTGGGTTTTGTGGTAGGTCTAATAATTACTAATCAAAGCCTCAAAACAATTGTTTGTCTTCTAATGCAACATAAAAAGAGACAAAGCATCGTAAGAGTCAATCGAAAAAACTATCAAACATCATTCACAAATACTATAGTCGGAGGTCTCTTTTGATTTGCCTCCGTAGGGGTAACATGAAGAAATTAAAATCTAGAGTAGAGTATGTCAATATACATTCCTTCATTTTATTAACCCTATTCCCTTTCCATGTGTTTCAGCCTGAGGAGCAAGGCCCAAGAAACTACCCATTCTATGTAGGACCAACACGAAGGTAGACGTTGCTAAATCATATTAAAATTCTATAGACAATTGATCATGCTATTTGGCTAAATGATCATGCAATACTAGTCAAACCTCTGCATAGAGCTTATTAGGTTGTATGCTTTTTCCATTGTAACCATAAGAAAGAACCATCTAAGCACTCTTTCGATAAGAACTCTAATTGAATGTTTTAGTTTCAGAATGTAGATTGGTTGGTACTGACTACTTTGATCAATATTGGTTGATATCGACCAATAGATAAAATATCAATATTTACCCAGTGAGAATATCAAATGTAATAACTTTAAGGATTAAATCAAAAAATAATTTTAACAACTAGCTCTAGGCAAAAGTCATTTCTCCTTTCTTATTTCACTTAGTCTACACCCTTCAGGCCTCTAGTCTCATGCTTGTCACTGTTGGCTCTAGATCTCATCCTTATGACAACGTCGGCTCTTCTTTATGCAATATCTCCTGTAGATTTATAAATAAGGACTAACCTTAATGCGGAAGCGGTTAATTGATTCTTTGTTTGATAATTCACGTTTTACAATTGGCTACTAGAGTCACCGTTAATCCATGACCCAAACTCTAACCTTTGATGGTGTGATTCACGTGTGGAAGGATGAAGGAAGTTTTTCTGATTTAGCAAAATTGCAGAGAGTAAAAAAGAGAGCCAAAACTTATTTGGATTCTAATGTATTCGTTGTCTTCAAAACAACCCAATAAAACCAGCCAACTTCCTCCTTTTATATTAGAAAAGAAAACTAACGAAAGTTTTATATAGAGAGATATATATGTGGCTGTTCATATATAACTGCCAACAACTCTCACTCGGCTACGTAAGCCACGAGTTACATCTTCTCTCTAAAATTTCACGTGTCATATTGAGAATGGGGCGTGCGACCATTTAAAGAACCGGTAGTATTATATTAAGTCACCATATAACTAACATAACACTTTCACATAGTCATGATACCCCAAATCATCCAAAATATCACCAAATGCATACATTGTCCCTTTATGCTCATAGATATATCATATGATTATACACCAAGTATAATCGCTAGGGTTGATATGGTGATGATGGAAAAAGATTCTTCCTTAGACACTCATAATAATCCATCTTAGCTTAACTGCTTTCCTAATGTGCTCCGCTGGATTGTATATGTATACATCTTAGCCCTTGGAAAAACAAACTAAAGTAGTAACACCAAGCCTTGACTTCATATCATAGTTCTAAGTCGAAGGGTTTTATTCGATTAGACATTAAAGTCTATGGGATCATACAGTGAAAAAGAAAGGGATTTAACTGTCACTCCACAAGAAGGTCGTTATATAGCACACATAGTATGAAATATGGGTCATAACATAGCTCCCACTAAGTTGGGCATGTCACTCTTTTATGCTATGCAAATCATGAATCTAGCTTTACTTAAAAACTAATCTGAGCCACTAGATTAACATACCTAATGCTAATCTTGACATTTGAGATTTGGCTTTAAGGCTTCAATGTGAAATCTGAATCTTTCACATTCAACTCATCAGAGTCTCATCTTAGACTTACTAAGGTGACTATTCAAATATAAAAACTTATCATGCATACTACACAAGTATGAAGATAACACAATATTACATACATTCAATATTAATATTGTGAAGTCTTATCCTACCCGGTACTCAAGCGTTAGGGCGATTACCTATATGATAAGGTCAATTAGAAGCCTGGTGTGTGGTGACATTACAATGTACCTTATCATGTAATTTCGTACTAATGAATATTTGAGAAATAAACTTTTATTAAACACAAGCTCGTTACAATTGAAAACATGTCCATTATACAAGAAGATATAACTCAATGGAAAAACTAAACCTTACGCAAACCTAAACTCATCAGATGAGCCTTAAGCGAATCTCGGGGAATAGGTTTAGTTAAGGGATCAGCTACCATCTTGTTAGTAGGTATATACTTTATGGCAACCTCTTTATTTTTTATAGCATCTCTTACAAAATGATAACGCCTTTTGATATGCTTAGACTTTCTATGAAACTTTGGATCTTTAGCAAATTGTATGGCTACAGTGTTGTCACATAACAATTCAATAGGATCATTAACTCTAGGAGTAAGATTAAGATCTTGAAGAAAACTTCTCAACTATATTGCCTCCTGAGGGACAAGACAACAAGCAACGTATTCTGCTTCCATTGTTGATAATGCTATACAGTCTTGTTTCTTGTTGCATCAAGATATGACTCCCCCTCCCAAGGTCATCCGGGTCATCACACCAATTGGCATCCGAATATCCCCTTAACCTTAAATCCCCGCCTTGATAGCAAAGGACCAGGTCTGAAGTACCACGAAGGTATCAAAAAATTCTTTTGACTGCTTGCCAATGAGCAAGTCCTCGGTTGCTTTGGTAACGACTTACCAAACTAACTGCAAAGTAAATGTCAGGTCGTGTACACAACATAGCATACATTAAGCTTCCCACGGCACTAGCATAGGAAACATTACTCATTTTTTCTTTTTCCTTCTCTGTTTTAGGGCATTGATCAAGACTCAAGGTAGAACCCTTTTCAACTGGAGTGTCAACGGGTTGAAATAATGCATTTGAAAACATTTTAAGATTTTATTAATATACGCTTTTTGACTTAAACCAAGAAGCTTCTTGGGACGATTTCTTGTTATTTCCACACCTAGGATATACCTAGCTTCACCCATGTCCTTCATATCAAAGACAGAGGACAACCACTCTTTAGTGGTCTTGAGCATCTCCATATTTTTGCCGGCTAGTAATATGTCATCAACATACAAAGTGAGAAACAAAATTCCACTTGTTGTTCTATTGACATACACACAATGGTCTTCTGAAACCATGACTAAGCCAAAAGAAGTAATGGCTTCATGGAATCTGAAATACCACGATCTGGAAGACTGTTTGAGACCACATATGGATCTTTTAAGATGACACACTTTGTCTTCTTGACCTTTTAATACGAAACTAATAGGTTGATTCATATAAATCTCTTCCTCAAGATTATCATTGAGGAAAGCAATCTTTACATCCATTTGAAACAACTCCAGGTCCAAATGGGCAACCAGAGCCAGAAGTAAGAGAATAGAGGAAAATCTCACCACAGGAGAAAATGTCTCTTTATAGTCTATACCCTCTATTTGGGTATAGCCTTTCGCTACCAAACAGGCCTTGAACTTGTCGATCGTTTCATCCGCCTTACGTTTTATTTTGAAAACCCACTTGTTTCCAATTGACTTTCGATGGCGCGGAAGATTAACTAGTTCCCAAACTTGATTTCGTGTCATTGAGTCCATTTCATCCCTCATAGAATCCATCCACTCTGTGTGGTTAGGTGAATCAATAGCCTCTTGAAAAGAGGTTGTTCTTCTATTTCCAAAGGAGTACAATGGAATATTTCCTCTTCGATTTGAAAATATCGTCGAGGAATTCTTCCACGCTCACTTCTTCGGAGTCTAGGACCTACATTTGTCTGCCCTGATTCAAGATCTCTCCTCCTAGCTCTTGGAGATGTGGGGTCTGGATCATGGTGAGAACTACTCCCACTATCCCTTTGAGATGTGAGATTTTGAACATGTAGACTATCCACAGGTTTTTGGTTTAGAGATGGAAGACGAATCTCATTCTCAATTTGGTTCTCTTGGGCAGGAAAAGTCTCGGTGACTTGGTGAATAACTAAATTCTCCCCCTCACCGAGAGTATCCTGTTGTAACTCATACAAAACTAGGTCCTTTTTTTTCCACCTATGCTTGGGAACTCATCCTCAAGAAACTCCACATTGCGGGAAGCAAATTCCGTCATACCACTATTCGGGTGCTCACCAAACATAACATACCCTTTAGAATGTTCGGGGTATCTTATAAACACCATTTTAGTGGCTCTTGGACCAAGTTTTCCATGTTTATAAGTTGGGTTGTGTACATAACCAGCTGAACCCCATAAATGCGAATGATCTAAAGAGGGCTTTCTTCCATTCCATAACTCATATGGAATGGCGGGTGCACTTTTACTTGGCACACGGTTAAGAATATAAGTTGCTGTGAGCAACGCATCTCCCCAAAAACTAATTGGAAGACGAGCGTGTGCCAACATTGACCTGACCATGTCAAATAATGTTCGATTTCTACGCTCCGCAACACTGTTTTGTTGTAGAGTTAGAGGAATCGTTAGTTGTCCTATTATACCCCTTTTCTCACAAAATTCTTTGAACATATCAGATAGATATTCTCGACCACGATCGGTCCGAAGAGTTTTAACTCTTCTTTCCAATTGTGTCTCAACTTCTGTCACAAAATGTTTGAACATACCAAGTAATTCATAACGATGAGCTAAAAGATACACATACCCATAGCGAGAATAGTCATCTATTAAAGTGAGAAAATAGATAGCCCTATGACGTGTCTTAACATTCATGGGTCCTCAAATATCAGAGTGAATAAGCTCTAAGGGTTTAGAAACCCTTAAAGCCTTACCAAAAGGTTTCACAGTTACCTTACCAGCTAAACATGACTCACATCTCGGCAACTTAACCTTAGTGAGTCAGTCTAAAAGACCTTCTTTAGCTAGCCTACTCAATCTATCTTGGCTAGTGTGACCAAGTCTAGCATGCCATTTAACATATTTAGAATTAGGATCAAAATATGAAACATAAACGGAAGACGAATTATCATAACTTGCATCCAAATCAAGAATTAGAAAATCGTTTTTCAATGTAGCATGGCCAAAAATATTGCCATTATACATAATATCCAATCCATAATGACTAGAACTAAAAACGAATCCTGATTTCATTAAAGTTACAAGAGGCATAAGGCAACATTGCACCCCGGGTGCATAGAGAGCATCATGGAGAAGCAAAGTATTTCCTCCACGTAACTTGAGCTGATATGTCCTTATTCCTAGGACATCTTCTTCACTGTTGTTTCCTAACATGATAGTTTGTGAACCCACTAGATATCGATGAAAGTTCACATAGCTAGCTTGATCCCGAACTATATGCTTGCTTGCTCCCGTATCTACAATCCAATTAGGAAGAGAATTAGCAACTAATGCATGAGAACAAACATATAACTCAGGAGTAATGGATAAGAAAGGTACCTTCTTAGGTTCAGGACAATCCTGAGCAAAATGACATTTCTTTCCACAATTATAGCATTTCACACGTGCCATGTTTTTCTCTCCTTTGCCCTTAGCCTTTTGCTTCTTGACAATATGACCTTTTGGTCCATTCCTTTGAGGAGGCCGAGAACCTTATCTTTTACCTCAATTGGCATTGTTGCCATTTAGTCCTTTGCTTTTAGCAACAAGTGCCACATTGGAAGAGTTAGATGCTTTTAAGCGATCCTCCTCCATTTCGAGGTGCCTAGTGATTTCTGAAAGGGTTTTGACATTCTTATTATGTGTCAAAACAAGTTTCGCATTCTTCCAATGTTCAGTATGATCTGGAAGAGCCCGAATCACATTCAGGACTTGTTCATCTTCAGAGATAGCCCGACCACCTACCTTAAGATCACGAACCATAGCACTCATAGTTCGTAAATGTTCAGCCATAGTACGAGTTGTATTAATCTCGTAGTTCATCCACTTGAGGTGCAAAACACGAAGCGGTGTAGCGGATGTTTGATCAAAAGTGATCTTAAGTTTGTCCCACATGTCCTTAGCAGTGGCACAATCCTCACACTCTCCAATTAGATCGTCATGCATGAAATACAACATAGTATAACCTACCTTACGATCCTTTTTGGACCAATCTGCATAAGCCTTTAAGGATGCTTGATATTGCTCACTAGCAGTATCAATATCGTTTCCGTCTTTGTCTCAATTCTCGTTCATTTAGAAGATTTTGAATCTTTCTTTGCAACATATCATAATTGGACCCATTCAATTTTTCAGTGGTGGTCAAATCACTGATCAAGATTTTAGTTGCCGTATCTACAAGTATATATAAACATGATATGAGGCACATATCTGAACAATTAAATTATCAAAAATATCATTATTCATACTATAAGATCGAAAATTTCATTAAGCTCATAATCATCACTTATGACATAAATTAAGAATTTCTATAATTTAATTAACCTATTTTAATTTGACATATCACAAAGATACCAAAAAAAATATGTTATATGTAAAACTAATTTACAATAAAAAATTTAATACATATAAAACAAAATTTACATACAAAATTACATAAAGCTCATTTATATAATATTATTTGAAATATAATACAAAATTACCCATAAAATTTATTTATGGAATATTTCAAATTATATTATACGAAAACACATTCAAGTCGTTTATCAATATAAACTCACACATGTTTTTGATAAACTCAAGCATGTTTCAGTTTTAGTCACATTTGTGAATGCACAAACAGAACAAGCAAAACTTTATTTGCATAACGGTACATGCTTATAAAAACATTTTCGGTTTTCTATCAAACACTATTTATTGTGCATGAATGTTTACTGTGCATGAACAACCATTAACACGCAAACGTTTGAGAAGTTTCAAACTTCTACGTGGAGAATTTCTGTAAAAACCATTTAACGCATTAAATGCATTTGAACAAATCTTAAACATGTGAGCCTTTACGAGGAGAATTTTTGTGAAACCCATTTATTGCATTAACGTTTGAAAGACATTAAAGATAAGAGTATCACAGTGTAGCCAAGGGATTCTCTGTATTCATGCACACGATCTCTTCTTAACGTAATTCTTTCTATTCAAAATAAAAGTTGTTTTAAATGAATTTTAATTATTCAAAATAAGTGTTATTCGTGACTTTTCATGCATGTTTATGATTTTACTTCTAAAATTATCCTTTAATTTCTCTCACATTTTGATTACACAGATTATATTTTCAAGGTATTTCAATACGTAATTAATAAGAGAATATCAAACATTTCATTAACTTTTTTAATAAATATACATCCCTCTAGAATAACTTTTATTTTAAATAGGAGGAAATAATAAAGACGTTAAAGACAAGAGTATAAGAATGAAGCCAAGGGATTCATGCACAAAAACTGAAATGCACAAACAATTTGTTATTCATGCATTTAATGCACACTCTCCTTTTCATGCATTAAAACGAAAATGCATAAACTTGTTATTCGTGCATTTAATGCACTCACTTATTTGTATCACCATACAAACACAAAAATCAAGGAAGACTTTTGTTCCTCATTTCCTTCATGCACACAAACGTTCCTTTCTATTGAACATATGCTTAAAAAATAAGGAATAAAGCTTTTCGGTTTCCAACTTCTCTTAAATGCATTTAATGCATTTAGTGTGCATAACTTGACAAAGCCAAGGATTTGTTTGTCGTGCTTTTAACCATTGGTCTTAAATGCACGTTCTTTCTTAATGATGTTCATACCTGTAAACAACATGAAACGAAAATGAAAATTTCCGGTTTCGTAAAAAAACAATTTCAACTTAAACCCATGAGAACCTATGAACGTAACAAAATACGCAAATCAATGGTAAATGCAAAACTCGGCTCTGATATCAATATATATTTATAAATAAGGATCAACCTTAATGCAGAAGCGGTTGATCGATTGTTTATTTAATAATCCATGTTTTACGGTTGGCTACTAGAGCCACCGTTAATCTACGACCCAAACTCTAACTTTTGATAGTGTGATTCACGTGAGGAAATATGAAGGAAGTGTTTCTTCGAATTTAGCAAAATTGCAGAGAGCAAAAAAGAGAGCCAAAACTTATTTAGATTCTAATGTATTCGTTGTCTTCAGAATAATCCAATAAAACTAGCCAACTTCCTCCTTTTATATTAGAGAAGAAAACTAAAGTTTTATATATATAGATATATATGTGGATGTTCATATATAATTGCCCCCACCTCCATTGCCAACTCCTCTAGCTCGTTCTCATGGACACTACCACTGCCAACTCTCTCCACAATCTACCAACTCTTAGGTTGTTACTTTGAATTTTTTTAGTTTTTACTTCTTTGAATTGTTCTGTTACATAGTTGTTTGAGTTGGAACTAAGTCGTATATTGACTACCCATTCAAATACTCAAGAAAGTTTATAAACGTGCAATTTATGAGTTTAATATTGAATTTAATTAGATTATGTGACATAAATGTAATTAAATAGCTTTAACAAAATTTTAGCATTAACTAACCTTTCTTAATTTTGCAACTCACTTCATTTGCTCTTCGATTCTTCTTCTTGGTATTTTTGCTTGCTTTCGAACATTTTTCTAAGTATCATTTTACTTAGTAGATGGACATAAATTCTTAAGAAATTCCTCATTGGACCTACTTATTGGTTAAGTTTAAGCAGATTAATGCTGAAGTTGATTGGATTTTGATTAATATGACATAATTATGCTTAAAGTTCACAAATTAAGCCCAATATTCTTCTTAGTAAAAATTATCAAAGAGTTTGATGTGGTATTTTTGGTTGATAATTCTTATGAACTCTAATAGACTTAAAGGATTGGTACATGGCAAAGTGTGTAATCTTATGAATATAATAGCATGATCATTAATTAGCTATAGGTAAGCGTCATGATTATGGAAAATTTTGATTTCAGCATAGACACAATAGAAGTGATTAATGAAAATGCCTAGGTGAATGGTTGTACTCGGTCGTCCTTAATTACACATTCAATTCTTGTTGGACTCCGAACTTTTCGATTAAATGAGAAATTATTGGCGATTTACTCATGTGAAAAGAAAAGAGAATTCTTGAATTTGAATCGAAATATAAAAAATGGTTTAGGTACAAGATGAGTTATATTGTGATATGTTAGAAGTTAAAAGCTGGAAAATGTATATGTTCATTGAATATTCTTTGGTATTTTAGCAATAACTCTTGCTCTAGTTATCTAAATGAGATGATTCTTGATTTGGATTAAACTAGAGAGATAAGGTTACGAATTGTCTGATGAAATTGAGCTTTAATTTGGTCTCTAAGAGTGTCAATTTTCGGATGGAAGTTGAGCACAAAATATTGTTTCAGTATAAGAACAGTCCGAAATGTTTGGTGTATAACTTTTGGACTATGGAACCAAATTGAATGATTTTTTATGTCATTAGAAAATTAAGACAATGAGGAACATTTTCTTAGAAGGAAGTGTTACCAAATTCGTTCAATTGCATGAGTAGAATAAGGTCTTGATTTTTGGAAGGAGTTAAGCATGATTTAAATGAATTTTGAGGTCATACTAGATTAATTATTTTATTTGGAGTTAATTATTGTGTTAATGTTGGTTGGATTTTAAAGTATGGTTTAGTTGAATTAAGTAGCAAGAGTATGTATGAATGAGGGCTTTTTGAGAAGACCACTAAGCCATTTAAGTTGCAAGGCTTATATGTAAGGGCAAAGTGGTCATTACTCATTCATTAATGGCATTATGGTAAATAAGACATGTGGCTTGGCTTTAGGGAAGGAGCATGTACGAAATTGGGAGAAAAATAACAAAGAGAAGAGAGAAGAAGGAGATTTCGGTGGAGAAGAGGAGAGAAGAAGAAGAAAAAGGTTAGGGTTTGATTTATCTTGGATTTCAAGAAGGATTTTGAGTTGATTCAAGAAGGAAAAAGGTGGCAGAAGATGAGAGCTTCTATATGAGCCAAGAAACTCTTCATTTGGTGAAGGATCAAGGGATTTTGCCATTGTGAAGAAGAATCAAGGAAGACAAGAAAAGGAGCAAGAGTAGAGGCTTTTTGAACAAGTATTAAGCAAGGAAATAAGGTGGGTTTCATGTTTATAATTTAAG
>JAOTAX010000007.1:22177870-22200625 GCA_025629825.1 Erythroxylum guanchezii
TATTTGAAGAAGTCACCCACTTGAGTTGATGAACTTTGAATATGAGCTATTGTTATATATATATGTGAGATATTATGAAAAGGAAAGATAGGAATGTTATGAAGCATGAAATGTTGTTGAATATGAAGGGTCAAATGAATTAAGGTTGAGAGTTGAAGAATTCCAATAGGTAGTTGAATGGTTATGTTCATGATAATCCAAGTTGTATAGTGCAAATTGCAAGTTTTGCATGAGGATAAATGTGTGTATTGATTTCCAAGAGAAAAACTGTATCGATTTAGATTGAATTGGACCAAGTTGCCTTCATGAAAGTTGTAGTTCGTCTTTATAGCTTTACAACGCTCTAAAGTATGCAATTTTTTGATATCGGAGTTGAGAGTCATGCTCATTACAAGTTAGAATGTCGTAGGGGACGTAATTCCCGAACCATTTGAGTTTATGAAGTGATATCAGACTCGAAAGAGTTGATTTGGCAAGATTATGAGTATAGGGGATGTTAGGATGGATTTAAGACCCTTTTGAGGGGTCTTGGATGGTGAAAATTTCATGTCATTCGAAGGTTACACGGCCTGCCTGTGTGAATTCACACGGGCCGTGTTTTTCTGGGCGCAGGGACACAATTTCACCCGAAGGTTACACAGCCTGACCGTATGATTTCACACGGTCCGTGTATTTTGACCCTCTTAATGACAGAATTTCAATTTTTGGTCTTCATGAAAGTTGTAGCCCTAGATGTCTACTTTCTAATGGTCTAAAAACGAAGTCGATCCGACACCTATAGAGAGAGTTATGGCATTTGCGCTAAGACATGTTCAATAGGAGTAAGGTCATGAACACGTTGGATTCGTTTGGCCATAACTCCTTCGTCCGACATCCGATTGAGGTGATTCTCAAGGCGTTAGATTTCTAACACATTGCCCTACCTCTCCATAAAAATTTATAGCCATTGGATTCGAATTGAAAAAGTTTGATTGATTGAAAGTAAGGGGTCAATTGGGAAAGCATAATTGGGCTCTGAACATATTTGGGATTTTTAAGCATATCTTGAGCTATAGAGCTCCGATTGAGTCGGTTTTTATTTCTAAATGAACTAGAGACTAAGAGCTACCATTTGGAAGAAGTGAATTGTGATTTTTTGTGATTCCGTTGTGTGACTCGCCCTTTATGGCTTGAGATGTTATGTGAACAATGTGACCCGATGATGGCTAATGAAGGTACTTTGAAGTAACCCTAACAAGGAAACCCACTCAGGCTTTATGAGGGTTAAATGAATTCGATTTTGGATCGATTGTTGGGCCCTGTTTAAGGAGTAAGCTCATGCTTTATAAGGGCTAAATGAATTAACCCTACAGGGTAAGTTGTACATGTTTCATGATTCCGAAGAGTATTGTTGGAAAAAATAATAATAAGGAGTGATGAAGAAGATCACATTTCATGATTTCGCTCAAGAAGAGCTGGATTCCGAACTCAAGCGGGATCCAACACGGTGCCCAACATAGATGGGCTTCAGAGTAAGGGTTGGGTTCCAGAAACGGGATCCAACATAGGTGGTATCAGAGCAAGATGATGAATCATTTTTGGATCGATAGTTGGCTGCTGGAAACAGGATCCAACAATTCCAACTTAATGATCATTTCAAATTTGTAACTAATAAATATACTTGCATTGGGCATATCGTGATTGATAATGAAACTGAATTGGAAGAAAACTTTATTTTGATATGAAGTTATAAATTTAATTTTGACATTTTTCTTTATTTATTTTCATAGATAAATGGGGAGAAGTTTAAGTACTCCAAAAAATTTACCTTCTTCAAGAAGATTCGATGATTCAACTTAGGCTTATTCGAGATTGATTTATAATATGAAAAGCCATACTATTTACTTGTATTGTAACAAATATTTGAAAGGTAGGGACATCACCAAGTTAAAGAAATATTTAGTTAGTATCAAAGGTAAGGTGAAACCTTGTAAGAAAGTTAGTCATTATGTGAAATGACAAATGAAAATTTTGCTTGAAGAGTATAAGAATACAAAAGAAAGAAGACAAATACCAAATTATAAAATTGATATTGGAAGTTCTTGCAGTGTTCAAGATGTTACCGATAATATTAAAGGTGGTACTTCTATCCAATAAGAAAGGATTGTAGAAAATGATGTAAGGAAGAGAAGAAAAAGATATGTTTCTAACTTTTATTCTCTATGAAAAACTCACAGAGCTTAACTTTCTATTCGTATTGTATTACAATTTAAAAAGCAACTGATAATGTGAAAATGATAATAGCTAAATGGTAGTAAGATACATATATATCATTTGATGCTGTTAATTATTATTATTACCAACCTATGGTGGAAGTTATTTCCTTTTATGGTCTGGATATAAAACTCCTTTAATTGATGATGTAATTTTATATGCAGTTGTGTTGGTGAAATAGAAAATTATTTGAGTAAAGAAAAATGACTTAAGCAATTTATAGGTCTTCAATCATATGTGATGGTTGGAAAAATGGAAAATAGAAGCTCATTATCAATTTTTCGGCTTATTCTACTAAAGGGAAGATATTTTGGAAGTCCATTGATGCATCTGCCATTGTAAGGAATATTGATACTCTATTATAGATATTTGATCAAGTTATAAATGAAGTTGGGTCTGAAAATATTATACAATTCATCACTGACAATGATGTTGCTTATAAAGCAACTATGAAAAGGTTGTAAAGTAGGTATAATTCTTTCTATTTGATTCTTTGGATTACACATTATAATGACCTGATACTGAAAAATATAGAAGATGTTATGTACTTTCCTATTATTGATGATACTGTACAGAATGAAGAAAATTGACAACCAAGTTCATTTGTCGTTGCACATGGGTTTTGAATTTATTAAGAAAGGATTCAACTAATTGTAGATATTTATATTGTCCTACTATTGCAATATTTGCAACTAATTTCTTATCAGTTTAGTGTTTTGTTCAAATAAAAAAGGAGTTAAGACAAATGTCTAGAAGTGATTAATGGATTACACCTCAGCATGTCAGGTCTAATGCTGGAATAGAAGTTTCCAAGATTATGATTAAAGATCATGAATTTTGGTCCCAATGTTAATTTGTCATCCTAATTTGTGAGCCTTTAGTAAGAATTTTTTTTTCTAGCTAATAGTATTGAGAAGGAAATAATAGATTACAGTTATGATGTTATAGAAAAGGCAAAGGAATCAATCAAGGCCAATCTAAAAAGTAAGCTTTCTTTGTACAGACCTTATCTTGCAATCATTAATGAAAAATGAGAAAGACAACTTTACTCTCCATTGTTTGCTACTGAGGCTTTCCTAAATCTAAGAATTGATTTTATAGCAGGTCTCATAAAGAAAGTTGAAGCTAATTAAGGAATGCTATTAGTTATCACAATAATTGCTTCACATGAGATGATGCAACATATTCTTAGCTCAAAAATAGAGGTATATAAAGATGTGTGTAGTGATTTCAATATGCCCAATGTAATACATCAAAGAAACAAAATTAATCCAGACACTTATTTCTTCAATTTTGTTACCTTTTTAAAATTAACCATCATTTTATTTTATTTATAAGATTACTTTTATTTCCTTTCAGTTGATCGGTGAGATCAATTTAGAAGTGGTGTTCTAAAATTACAAAGGTTTACAATTCGAATTCTTAGTCAATATGAGTGCAATTGGTTGTAAAAGAAATTATAGTACATTTGAATTCATCCATTCAAAAAAAAGAAATAAATTAAAACACAAAAGATTAATTGATTTGGTATTTGTTCGATACAACTTGAAACTTCGAGAAAAGTATGTTATTATCATTATTAAGTTGAATATGTTTTCTCATAATTTAATTCTATTTGTTTACCATGACTTTTAATAAAACAAGTAGGTTTACAGATCTAATGGGCCTTGATCGTATCGATTTTTTAGTAGATTGGATTTATAGGGAACTAAGTTTTATACATGAGAGTAATTTAGAAGATAATCTTAAATAAGAAAGTATTGATATGTCATTTGGTGCAATGAGTTTGAATGATAATGATGATAAAACTCTCCTCAATAATGACAAGTTTATACTAAATAAAAATTATGGTCAATACAATTTAAGCAGAAATGTAATTGAATAAAGTTTCAAGTTTTTTGATTTTATCTTATCTTTTAACTTTACGTGTAATTGATGTATATTTTAAATTATATATATATATATATATATATATAAATACAAAACTTTTAACTGTAAATATTTTTGTTTCAAATTTCACTTCTACTTTGATATGTTCCTTGGTACGAATTCTTGTTATTATACTTATACCATATATTATTCTTATTATATGATGTTTTGATGTAATTTATTGTTATATTGTAACTACTTTATATTATTCTTAGTTTTATATATGTATGAGAATTAAAAGATCCTTTTCTCATATTAATTGTGATTTTTTTTCTTATATTAATTGTCATTTTAAGTTGGAGAGAGCTAAGGAACAGAAAGTAAGAGACTTGGATCAAGTCTGTTATATAAAGTATAAAGCAAGACTAATGCTTGTAGATGAAAATGACATGAAGAAAAGATGGCAAAGCTCCTTCTATAGGCTTTTTAATAAATGTGGAGATAACAACATTTTCTTAGGTGATCTTAGCACTCCTAAGAAAAATCATAGCTTCCCTTGTAGCCAAAAATATCACATGAGAAGAAATTAGAGAAACTTTGAGGAAGATGAAAAATGTAAGGACATTAGGACATGATAAGTTACCTATAGAGGTGTGGAAGAGCCTAGAAGAAGAGGGTCTTATTTGGTTAGCCAAGCTTTTTAATATAATCCTCAAGTTTACCGAGATATTGGATCAGTGGAGACTTAGTACACCAATCACTCTTTACAAGAGTAAAGGGTACATCCAAAGCAGTCACACCATGAAGTTATAGGAGAGGGTGATTAAGGAAAGAGTGAGAAAGGGTACACTTATCTTAGAGAACCAATTTGGTTGCATGCTAGGGAGGTCCATAGCAAAAGCCATACTTTTGCTTTGACGATTAATGGAAAATTATGAGGACAAACAAAGGGACCTACGCATGATTTTCATTAATTTAGAGAAGGCTTATGACATGATACCAAGGGAAGTTAGTAGAGGTGTTTATAAGCTAAGGGAGTTCATGTTGCCTATATAAAGGCTATTAGGGATATGTATGAAGGTGATAAAAGCAGAGTAAAGACAACATGAGGAGATATAAAATATTTTTTATCAATATCGAGTCACGCCAAGGATCCTTATTGAGCCTCTTCTTGGTTGTAGTAGTTATGGATAAACTTACTAAGAATTTCCAAGGGGATATGCTTTAGTTTATGTTATTTGATGATAAAATTGTTTTGGTGGATGAAACAAAAGAGGATGTTAATGTCAAGCTAGAATTTTGAAGGGATATGCTAGAGTCAAAAGGCTTTAAATTAAGAAAGATTAAGACTGAGTATTTAGAGTGTAACTTTTTAGGTCAAAGGTCAATATGGAGATCAAGATTGGTACATAAATTATACCACAGAAAATTGTTTTAAGAACCTTGGATCCATCATCCAAAGTAGTGGCGAGATAGATGACAACATAGTTCACCGTATCAAATCATGGTGACTTAAATGGAGGACCACCTCAGAATTTTTGTATGATAAGAAGATACCAACCAAGCTAAAAGGTAAATTCTATCGTTTAGCAAATAGGTCAGTTATGCTCTATGGAACAAAATATTGACCTATCAGACAGTTATATAGTTAAAATTTAATGGTAGCAGAGAAGAGGATGCTCTGTTGGATATCTAACTTTATAAAAGGATATAAGGTTATGACTATAGTAGTATGGGACAAGTTAGGGTGGCTAACATTGATAGTAAATTAAGGGATGACTTAAATGGTTTGGACATGTTAAGAGGAGAAATTTTGACGCTCTAGTGAGAAATATGTGAGAAGATTGTACTTAGGGCATGTAAGAGAAGAAGAGGAAGACCTAAGAAGAATTAAAGGAGGTGATCAGAAATAATATAACCTACTAGAGCTTATCGAGGACTTGACGTGCAATAGAAAACTTTGGTAAACTAAGATGTGGATAGAAGACCCTACATAGAGAAGTTCTCTTTTCATAGGCCTTTTGAATTTTTTTTTATTTCTTGTGTTTTTAATTAGCCTAATAACTTTGTTTATAACACTTGCACCTTTTAGTTTTCTTTTACAATTGCTTATTTTTATTTACTTATTTGTTTTTTCTGTTTATTTATTTACTTACTTTTATCTTTTTATTTTATTTTATTTTATTTTGATTTAAATTTAAATTTTATTTTCATTTATATAGTTATTTGTTTATATATTTAGCTATCATTTTCTTTTAACCGTTTTCAAAAACACTTTTTTTTATGGATCTATTAGAAGCAATCTCTTTACTAACTAAGGGTAAACTGCATACTTTTAGAAGTCCCTAAACTCCACTTCTTAGCAAAATTCCTATTGGAATATTGTTATTGTTGTTGTATTTATATAAAAATATGAAAAGTAATATTAATGGGAATAAAGAGATAGTTATTATATCAATTTTATATTATTATGATTTTTTGAGATAAGGTTAAAGTAAACTTAAAAATTATATAGCATAATATATTAAGATACTATTTTATAATTTTAAAAAATTATTTAGAATTGTACTTTGTATTGATCAGTATCAATACTGCACCATACTAAAACAAAATTCAATACTAAATCCAGTATATTATTTATAACAATGGTTATAGAGCTTTGTAATAGAAAGAAAATATACGTAAAGCTTTTATAGGTTCTATAGAGAGGGAAAAATAGTTATAGAGTTTTGTAGAAAGGAAATAAAATAAGAAATATTTTATAAGAAAGAGAAGAGGGATGTTAAGACCCTGATAGCGAGAGCGAGAGCGAGAGCGAGAGAGAGAGAGAGAGAAGTCCTTTTCATAAACATTTAAATGTCTACTTTTATAATTTTATTATATAGTCAGAATCACTAATAACTGTATGGGGCTTCTGGATGTTCTTGTAGGCTTTTGTTTGTTGTAGCCTTTGGTTGGTACATGTTATATCATTGATCTATTATGTTACTATATACATATTTTATTCACATGTCTTACTTTTTTAATTCACGTCCTTGGGTCACTTTTCATCGAGATTATTTTAAACCATTCATCTTATTTTCTTCATTAATTTGCAAAGTTAAGGCTAATCAAGATTTTAACAATTGTTTTATGATATTGAAACATTCTTATGCAATAAACAAATTATTGGGTTTTGATTTTTATTTTAAGAATATGATAGGTTCGTTTCTTGTTTACTTAAAGGTCGTAAATTTTAGGCTAGGCATTTTTCAAGAGTCGAAGAAGAAAGTTTATGCTCTTGTTTAAATTTGTCCTACCATTTAACCTTAAATCTTCTTATTAAAATAGGAATATTCAATTGTTGATCTTACTTGTAGTCGGGACGGAGCCATGTTATAGAGGAGGGGGCCATGTCCCTCCCTTTCAAATATTTTTTTTATAAAATTACTTATATAATTAAAAATTTTAAAATTACAAATATAAGTGACCCCTCTTAAAAAAAATTCCTATAAGTAGCCCCCTTTTAAAATTACAAAAATAATTAAAATTTTTGATTATTTATTAATAATATTATATAATTGTATTATTTTTTTTACATTTAGATGTTGACCCCGACCCTCCCTTAGAGTTGAGTCTGACTCCGTCCCTGCTTGTAGTCATACTTCCACATTATTACCCATAGCATAAATTTTTTAAAACCTATAGTAAAGACAAAGGGAATAGATCCTCATAGTCTTTGGTTTGCTATTTTGTTTTATAAGATTGAGTAGCCTTGATATATTTATGAAAGAAACATTTGTAAAATTGATCCATACCATTTTTACCGATTGATGAATAATAATAGTAAATTGTATTTTGATTTGGACGTAAAGAAAAATAGCTAAGAATATCAAATTATTGTTTTTCTAAAAGAACAAATCGAACCAAGCTTGTTGGTAATTGTAATAATTTTAAAGTGGTGATTATAAGATGTTTGTGGAAAATATGGTTTAAACTTTCTTTTGAGATCTCTATAGTTCTTGTCCTCATTCTATTGATAAATTATTTTTATAATTCTAGTAAGTATAATAGGCTGAAGTGGTTTCATCGACTTTGACAAAATGGTATTTTGTTTTTATTAAATTGGCTTTCTTCAATTCTTGTGACTTTGATAAATCCTAAGGTTTAAAATGTTAGTTTTGAGAAAAATAAAGTTTTGTATCGTTTTAGAAGGATTAGGATTGTAGAATCAATTTTGTATTGTCAAAACATCTTAAAATGATATTTTCAAACTCGAAACTCTATAATAAAAGATTTCTAAGAATTTTATAAATTTTGGGAAAATTTTCCTATAATTACTAATTTTATGAAATATTTTGAGAAATAGATTTTGTTTAATGTAGAACATTTCGATAGCTACATTTTTTAAAAACTATTTTTGACAAAAAAAAAATAGGGCTCTTTTAAAGACAATCTCTTAGATTTATTGCTAACTATGGTGTTGTAAAAAGATGGCATAACCATTATTTTATATTTATCTAGGGGGTTGAGGAACATGAGGCTCTTCTTATGATTTTGTTAGAATGAATAATATTGTTTTCTCCTCGTTGAGAATTTCTTTCCGTGATTGTATTAGTTGAGCAGTTGTTGAAGTTTTAGTTGAAACTTTGCAGGGCTTTGTAGATATTTTATTGAAGGAGACCTTTGGTGAGAAGTTAATTTGTTTGCTCTCGTGAATATGATTTGGATTGTAAACATTCTCGAAGTAGGAAACCAAAAAAATAATTTACTTCTCCTTTAATAAATTCAACATCAAAATCGAAGATACTTAAATAGCCATTGTGGCAAAATTTTGCTTTAATATATTGTTTTGTATATCTTTGTGTAAAACTTATGTTGGATTAAGTGAAATTCTAACACATAATTTTATGACAATAAAATATGTCACTACTAATGTTTTGTTCTTAGTGATATTAGTAAGTTAATATTTGAAAGATCAAGTTCAATAGAATGTTAAAGTGAGTAAATGATTCAATTAAATCAATTGAACATTCAAATAATGAATAAAATGAATAAATTTGAGCAAATATACAATTCAAGTGAAGAACTAAGAACAAAAAGTAACCAAACATATCAAAATTTAAGCAAATCTTTGTAATTCTTCTTATAACTTTATCTTAATAATTTTAATATATTAATCGTTGTAATGGCTATTTCTTGTAACTATCTTAGATTGTTTTAAGTAATTTTGCAACTATTGTGTGCAGACTCTATACTGGATTTAGTTTTGGTATGGTAAGATATTGGTACCAATTAACATCAAATACCATTTTAGTTAATTTTTTAATTACAAAATAGTTCCTAAAATTTATAAATTTACAAAATAACCCTTTAATATATTATGTTATATATAACGTTTATCTTAACTTTAACACCTATCTAAAAAGTTATGATAATATTAGTTCTTAGAGATTATGGCCTCCACATTTTTTATTTTCTTAAAAAATGAGAACGTAACCTTAATTTTTAGATTTGAATGTGTAAATTTTGTTTTTTCAAAGGATTATCACATGCAAGGTTGGTCCTAAGAAAGGGCAGGAAGAGCCTCACCCAGAGCCCATGCTTATTAGGGCCTACTAATTACAAGTTATGTTACAATGTAGAAGTTTTTCACTTAAGTGAAACAAGTCTGGAAAGAGTTGTACTTTTTAAAAGATTTAAAAGAATTTATTTAGGAAGCAAACATCAATCTCAATTTGTTAAAAAAATTACTTATTCAGTCATCATACATACAAAAACTTCTTTTTGGGAGGTAAAACAGTGGTGAAAGTGACCATTTTCAAAATTAAATAGCTCCTCCTAAATACCAAGATTCATATCTTTCTACATAAAATTTAGTAAGAGAAGGCCTTAAATTCAATAATTTCTCGTTAGCCTTTCCTTCAACAACATCATTCTCATTTAGATAAGAAACATATCTCATTTATTCTCTCAAGTCTCATTTTATTTTATTTTATTGCTTTAAATTTTAGAATTTTCCAATTGCTCTTTGAAGACTGGGTAAAATTTTGAATTTTGAATATGAGTATAGTAGCTTTTTCAATGTGCATTGAATTTTCTATTTTCAAATTAAAACTCGGATTAAATTTTGGGTATAATTTATCTTTTGTTCATTTCCTATTTTAATTGCAATTCATCCGGATAAATTGAAATTTGTCAATTTGATTATATATAATATTTGTCAGTTGCAATTCTAGGTATAATTTTAATTCTAATTGAATTTTATTAGGGTAATTTTCTCTCTTTCATTTCACATATATCATACTTGATAGTCGTATCCCTGATTTCCTTCTTCAATTGCAATTTATCTCACTTTCATTTATTAAGTCATAATTAGTATTTTCTGATTTATAGGTTCAACTGATTTTGTATGTATAAATTTAATTTGTAAATTATTGATGAATTTTGATTTCAATATTTTCATAATGTGAAATACTGTTGTTAATCTCTATTCTCTTTAATAAAAAGTGAATCACTGTTAGTTTTTAATGTTTTAGAATTGCTTGAAAAATCTAAAATGAAATTTGATTATGATAACTTTTATCATAAAAATTTACTCTTTGTTTTGTATTTTTAACATAGGATATTAAATTTGGCTCTTTGTTTTTTTTTTTTTGGTCAAAGATATAGAATACCATTGATATATCTTTCTGATAAATGGTCAAGTTATTCTTGCTCTATTGCACCTATCTGCTTCTTCTAGTTCCATACATATGCTTTTGTTCTTTTTCTAGTTCAATTGTGCTATAATTATTTTATATGATGTTGCCTAAAAAGTATTTGCCTATAAGTATAATGAAGAAAAGCAAAAAACTAGTATAATTTAAAAATATAAAAAATAGTTACTGATAAATATGTTAAAAGAGTGATTCTTTTAATGAGAGAAGGGAATTTTGATATTTTTTTTCTTAATTTTAGTCCTTTAAAAAATTAAATTATTACTTGATATTTAGGTGAAAATTTTGTTACTACCCAATCCCAGTTAGTACTGGCTAATATCATTGGTATTATTTGGTATCTTTATCCAGAATAAAATCACCAGTTTTCATAATACTTTTAACTGATACGAATCGATATTGACTAATATGATACAATATCCAACACCTTTATTTCGAGTATAAACAAACTAGCATATGAGTTATTAGAATAGTCTTGGTATAATAGAGAGTTGATAAGAGTCTTGAGAGGCCAGAGAATATATGTGTACATGACATAATATATATTGAAACTTTGTTCATTTGTATGAGTAAGAGAGGGATATTTTAGGTTATACAGTTGTGTGATTATTGTAATTAGTGAAATTACTTAAGATACACATTATAAGAGTTCTTCCTGACTTTGAATAAGATTTGTGAAGGCTTATCCGGGACAAAGCAAGATGATTGTAATAGCTTCTCTTCACCTGTGATAAAGAAGATGTTGCTAGGAAAGTTGTTCTCCGTCCGTTGAAGTGAGAAGATGGTGAATTCTCAAGTAAAACTTGAGGAGTGGATGTAGGCTAAAAGTTATTTGGTTGAACAATTTCCTACTCTTTTTAATTATTATTGTAATTTTGTTATGATTATCATATAATTCATTGCTAAAGTGGGTCTCATTCATTACATATATATTTTTAACAAAATTTACGAAAAGATCACCATGGTATAATTTAAATCACTTTTTAGTCAAGATAGTCAATGTATAGTAACTCCCTTTTTTAGATATGACAATTATATTTATTGAAAATTAGGATGAAATATTTTCTTTTATCAAAAGAAATTGATCGTCCAGGAATTATAGAGAACGGTACTTATAGTCCAAGGAGAACTAAAGTTACAGGTAAAGTAAAGATTAACATACCAAATAATAAGAGATTTATTATGATAAATAACAAAGTGGTGAATATTTTATTTTGTACTCTTAGTGGAATGAATTTTAATATGGTGTCTATGTGTAAAGCTACCCATCAGATATGGCACATACTCGAAATCTCACATAAGGGCACTACTAAGTAAAGGAGAATGAAATGAGATTATTAGTACACCAGTATGAGCCATTTCACATAGACAAAAATGTTTTGATTTCTAATATATATGCTCACTTCATTTATATCATTAATTCTCTTAAAAAATTTTGTAAGACTTATACTAATCTTAGATTAATGCAAAATTACTTAAGTATTTACTAAAGGTTTGGGAGGCAATGGTGATGGCTCCATAAGAAGCCAAATTTTTAATTACTTTGCCACTAAAAGAGCTAGTTGTATCACTCTTCACCTATGAGTTATAGAGGAATAAATCCATGTTTTAAAAATAAGGTCAGATATCGAACTGGTTAAAGAAAATATTTAAAATTTAAAAATTCAACCAGTATTAAACCTCTGTAAAACTGGTATATAATAAATAACAATTAAAATTTATAAGAATAAGTAAAATTATAGTATGAAATAAAATACTTTATTAAAATAAAAAAGCACTAAAAATGTCTATTAATATATAATAAATCTAATAATTTAAATTAAGATTAATCTAACATAAAATTTAAAATAAAAATTATATTTTTATATTATCATTTATTTAAAGACTTATAAAAGTTGAAATAAGCTTAAAGAAAGTCAATGGAAAGGACTCTAACATTATTCTAACTTCTTTTTAATGTCCTTTAAACATACTTCTTTATAGTTTAAATATTATATTTATCACATTCTTAAATTATCTTAAACAAAATTACTTATATATACTAATTAACAATTCAATTTATTAAAAAATTCATGATAAAAATAATAATTAGTTTTAACAATAATAATTTAAAATTTTCAATTAAAGTATAAAGAGATAAATGATGAATTAAATTTTGAAAAATATAATTTATTAGTGAGCTTAAACAAATTTAATATTTTAAAGGATAAAAATGGTAATTCCTTTTTAACAATAATAATTTAAAACAAAATTTTAATTAAAATATAAAGAGATAAACAAAGAACATAAATTTTGAAAAATATAATTTATTAGTTAGATTATGTGAGAGACTTGAAAAAAAAATCATTGAAAAGTCAAATTTATGAAAAGACTTTTAAAGCTAATAAAGAATCAAAGAAAGAAGTATATCTTGTCTTGGGAAAGAGGAAGCATATGAACTACCTAATTAATACATGAGTAGATTATCGAGAAAAATAAATAAATAATAACATTTATTTCTCTTTTCTTGTGTTATTATTTTTAAAATTTTTGGTTTTGCATTGTTCAAGAAAACTAGTCATTTTTTTAAGAAAGCAGACGCCGATTTATTACTTAATCAGTCAGTTTTTCCTCATAGGGAGTTATAAACACAAACCGGACAGGAAATCAGACTGGTTTGTATTTATTCCAGTCAAATCGATAGATCAAGTCCATTTTTAAATCCTTGGAATAAATTTTATAAAGAGGAAGTGATTCCATTAAAAAAAGGTATAATGTTTAAAGCCTTCAAAGATGAGAAAATTGAAGATGGTGAGACCTCCATATATAGGAGTGATGAAAATTATATAAAGCTCATCAAAAAGAAAGGTTAAAGATAGAAGCACCCCTTATACTTAAGGAATTTGGAAAAATTGGTTATCGATTAAAATTTAAAGAAAAAGTCCATGTAATTTGAACCTATCCCGAAAAAGTCCTAAAGTTGGCTAAACAGGTCTATTTGGATAATATGTCTCTTTAAAGTGAAAATGGAATTCATCCTTTGTTTTTTCCTTTCCATTCATTCGGATCTCTTCTGTTTCGTCCTAAAGAAAGTTCTAATGTGGCAAAGTTGGTTCACATAAACTAATTGAAACTAGGTGACATAAACCAATCCAACCCAAATCTTTTACCCGACCTTTTTTTATATACGAGACCCTAAAAATCGACTCAACCCTAGCTAGTTTCACTCGATCAATCGAAAGATTTTGAGTTTTTTCTACTTCTAGTCCATCGAAACAACCAAATCACCACTTGGGGAAAAAGAACAAGAAGTAATTTAATATGCGATTCTCAAGAGTTTAAGGGCTCTTTGTAGCCCCTTTAACTCTATTAAAGCCACTGTTTCAACTCAATCTGTATGTTTAATCTTTATATCCTTTTTTTATCATTCTTTAATGCACGTGGATCAAATTGCATTTTTTGGTCGACAATTTTAGCTCATAGAAAATCTAATGCATACATGAAATTAAGAATTTTAAAAACTACTCAATTTCAAGATTTTTGAATTCAATGATCCAATATGGAATTATTTTTTTGGTTTTGAAATTCAATCTCTATACCAACAGTAGGTGGATTTTGTTGGATTGATGATGAATCTAAAGTGTCCAAATTTAAGGAACATCAATTCGAGTCTAGAATTCCTTTTGTAGATTGTTTTAATTAATGAAAACGAAGCATAACAAAAAATCTATCAATAACAAGAAAATATGGTCTAGGAGATCCATAAATTTGCCTAAATTCATTAAAACCACCATAAGGATTTATAATGGCAAAACTTTTGATCACTGCAAGATTAAGGAAGGAAAGGTTGGGCATAAATTTGGGGAGTTTATCATGACTCGAATGTGTAGAAAAATTACGTTTGTAAACAATAAACAGGGGAAGAAATTGGGGAAGAAGTAGAAGTTTTAATAGTAGATTGGGGTCTTTTTATAAGACTGTATTTTGCGTTCTGAAACATAATCCTTGAGAAGTCAAGAGTTTTATGTTGTACAATCCATCATTTGTTCACTTCTTTCCCCTTTTGAAGGATATTAAAAAAGCTAAGGGGATGTTCCTAAATAAAGATACGTATTTATGGTTGGATCAACTTTTAGGGTTAGCTTGGGAAAATTTTTTTAGGTTTAGTTAGTCCATATAACTTGGTTCTGGTTGGTCTGTATTGACTAATTTTGCCACGTTAAAACTTCCATTAGTTTTTTTAATGGAATTTAACTTTTAATGTGTCAAAAGTTTGCCTTATTTTTAACATTCATAATCTTTCGTAATCTTATCTTAACATGTTCAAAACTTAGTATTTTTTGTTTTTTTCATACTAAAGTCTGAGGATGCTAATTGACTAAAAAAAAGTATTGGGCCTTAATCTAAATTCAAAATTTTAAATGAAGGAAAAATTTAAACAATAATCAGGGGTGAATCAAGGAGATACGTGATAACAAAATTTTTTATTTTGCATATTGGGATCAGATTACTGGAATCAAAGTGTAATATGGAAAATAATTTGGCTTGATCTCATATGCAAGAGAAAAATGTGTTAAAATTAGTTTATCTTGGCCATGAAAATCAATGAAGTTATGATATAGAAGATCCAAAGAATCATCACAAGATTTTTACATGGGTTTAAATGTCTATAAATAAAGTCAAGATGTGAAGGAGAAAATATTCCATCTTCCATCTACTTTTTTCAGCTCTTCAAATTCTTTTTGTTCTCTCCCTTCTTTAGTAGACATTAGATAGTTTTTCTTTTACTTCTGGTGGTGGAAATAACCATCGTTAGCTAAGTATTGTATTCTTGGCTGATAGAAGTGGAAGCCTTTTTTAGAACTTTGAAGATTGAGAGGTAATTGGGTCTTATGGTGGAGTATTTCATTTACTCAAACATTTGATTTCTTTTTTATAATTTTCTTTTATAATTAATTTTTATTGAATTATAATGCGTACGATTTGTTTATTGATTAAAATGATTATTTGCTAGATTAAAGTGTGAATACGTAAAAATTCAATTCTTTTAATCATTTGTAGCAATCAGGAGTCTTAATTTGCTACGTCAAAAATTATTACTTTTAGGAAAAGCGTTTAACTAAATTAAATGCACTTATCAATGTTGTGTTATCTTGTTTCAATGGTCTTTCCTTTCTTAAAAATATCATTTAATTAATTTTTGGATAGTGTATAAAATTATTAAGCAATAAGGGTTAATTGAATTACACGTTTTCAATTAGCTAATATTAAAAATAGCTGAATATTTAGTATCACATCAAATATATGATTAATGAAATAATTATTTTTATGCGAATGATCAATCATAGTTCCAAAGGTGGAAACAATAGTGTATCAAGTTTTGTTTTATTGAAACTCTCATTTTATTACTGTCTTTATTTTCTTTGATGCAAAATTGATCAAGCCTCCCCCTTCCCTCACCTTCTATTAATTTTTTTCTTCCCTAACGATAGTCAAACGAGAATTTTTTATAAAATCAACTCCTATTTCCCTCTATTATATTTTTTAATTACAAGAATTTAGGAATTAATTTGGGGTATAGACAACGGTTCTGCTAGGTGTTTTTCTGGACAAATTTAAACTACATGAACTATTTTCGAGAATTCCAAACAATAGATGGTTTTTTCAAAATTTTCCTAAGTATAGGACATGTTTTTGTCTTCTACCCTCAAAAAGAAATTCAATAAGTTTCTTAAAAGAAGAAAGGGGGTGGACAATAGAAAAGGAAGGGAACAGAACTTAAGGTCACCTGGAGTAGCACTACTAGTTTAGAGGAAATTTAAAACATGGTGACAAGTATATATTTTATAGATAATTGTAGCATCCCACTATCACGAGGTAAATATCCGAATACCCGAAGGACATTCAAGTACATACCCTATGATAATGGTATGTTAGAACAATAACAATTCCAACTTACACATGGCATCAACTAACATACTCGAAAGTCATTAATTTAAAAACCATTCATTTTATTCATTCACAAATCTTACGTTGTTTGCATCATACGAATATTTACAAGGCCTCTTATAAGCTTTAGCAAAACTACAAAAATATAATGCTATAGTATTTCTGGTGTCAGCTGACAGACCTCTGAGCCATTTCTTTATCCAAAAGATTCCTTAAATCCTGACTAAGGAAGTAGGTCTCCTGTCTCGTACCTGAAAAGTCACATTGCAATTTTTGATGAGTTTTACAAACTCAATGAGTGAACCATCATTGATGAATTCAACGGATTACATACACATATCACATATATCATAGATGTTCATTCAGAACATATAATTATTTTTCATATATTCACACAACATGGCATAACATATGGTCAATCATTCATGACTTTCAATCTTATATGAGTGCTATATGCACGAGACTCACATTCGTTCTTATTGTTGTGACTGAATGCCCATCACAAACTTATACAAATACTGGCCCATAGGGCTCAGTCATAACAAAATCACGGAGCATAGCTCTACGTGCAAAATCAGAAATCACGAAGCAAGATTCTATGTGGAATCGCTTCATACTGGCAACTCAAGTCACAACGCCTTTATCTGAACATGCATTTTATGAAATGCATCAAATACATATATGCTATATATCACAATCACATATGATGCTCAAACAAAGCTCATAATCATCGGACCTAAATCCGGTATTCAACTTTCATTGAGAATCAAATGTCATTTGGAAATTCACATCAAATCAAAACACTTCCAATACTTGCCCAACTATTGAACTCCTCAGACATTAGATCTGGAATTCAGAAACAATTCACAAACAATTCAATAATATGGAAGTTTAACAAATCAAATCAATTCAAAACAAATCAATCCTAGGAAATCATCTAGGTTCACTCACAAAACGCTCCAATATGCTATTGCCTAGATCGTCCGGCAATGTCCGTCTGGCGTCCACTTGGCTCCTCTATATCATACAAAGCACATTTACAAATATCACACTTTTGCACAATTGTATAAACATTTCTTAATGCACATCTACTTATATGAAATATGCACAATGCATATTCAATGACAATTTCGGGGTACTTTATTGAGATCCTTATGATCAAATCATTCAGATACCAAAGCCCTCATTAATACCATAGGTACTTATGATTTGAACCTTAATAAAGCAATGGAGATAGAGAAATGTGTTATGAATCCAATGCTTAAAAAATCAGGTCATTTGGAGGTCGGACGATAAAATTATGGCTGAAATAATCAAACAAGGTTCTGTCCACATAAGACGAAGCAGATAGCAGATGAAGCAAAAAGCAGACGAAGCAAAGAGCAGATGATAATAAGAAGCAAATGAAGATAAGAGCAGAAGATAGTAAAGAGCAGACGAAGCAGAAAGCAGATGAAACAAAAAGCAAACGATAGCAAGAAGTAGATGAAGCAAAGAGGCAGATGAAGCAAGAGGTAGACGAATCAGAAAGCAGACGAAGCAGAAAGTAGACGAATCAGAAAGCAGACGAAGCAGACAGTAGACAAAGCAAAAAGCAGACAATAGCAAGAAGCAGACGAAGCAAAGAGCAGACGAAGCAGAAAGCAGACCATAGCAAGAAGCAAACGAAGCAAAAAGTAGACGAATGCAAGAAGCAGACGAATGCATGAAGCATACGAATGCAAGAAGCAGATGAATGCAAGAAGTAGACAAATCAAGAAGCAGACGAATGCAATAAGTAGACGAATCAAGAAGTAGATAAATGCAAGAAGCAGACGAATCAAGAAGCAGACGAATGCAAGAAGTAGGCGAATCAAGAAGTAGACGAAGCAAAGAGCAGACGAAATAAGAGCAAACGAAGCAAAGAGCAGACGAAATAAAAGTAGATAAAGCAAAGAGCAGACGAAACAAAGAGAAGATGAAACAAAAGCAGACGAAGCAAATAGTAGACGAAATAAAGAGCAGACGAAACAAAGGCAGACGAAACAAAGAGCAGACGAAGCAAAAGCAGATGATATGACGTCATCGTAGACGATATAACATCATCACAGACGATATATTTTTACAGACGATATAACGTCATCATAGACGAAATGGCGTCATCACAAATGATACATTTTTACAGACGATATGATGTCATCATAGACGATATGACGTCATCACAGACGATACATATGGTCAACTTAAGATGAAGCAGAAGTCAACCTAAGACGATACAGATGGTCAACTTAAGATGAAGCAGAAGTCAACTTAAGATGATACAGTTGGTCAACTTAAGATGAAGCAGAAGTCAACTTAAGACGATACAGATGGTCAACTTAAGACAAAGCAGAAGTCAACCTAAGATGATACAGATGGTCAACTTAAGACGAAACAGAAGTCAACCTAAGACGATATAGATAGTCAACTTAAGACGAAGCAGAAGTCAACCTAAGACGATACTTCTTCACAGACGATACTATCTATACTCCTCAACTCAAAAACCTTTTTCTTAAACATCTCTAAGTTTTCATCAACTCACGTATAAACACATATATATCATTTCATTGCTACTTCAACTCCAAGAACCATTTCCACAACATCTGATCACTAATAATCCATCAAAAACCAAATAACACCATGTCCACAATTTTCATCCTCTTAACACAATGTTCAAGAATAAAAATATACAAAAATGTCATGATCATGCACTGACAATAAATTCATCAACTTTATTTCAAAAATCCACACTCTAACAATTTTATTCACTACTTACTTGTTGAAGACTCCAAAAGCTTCAACTATCTTCAAGCCCTAACTCCATACAAAACACGTAATCCACTGTGAGCATTAACCATCTTCTGGTTTTTCTTAAGGCAGAAGAAACAGTTAGCAGTGGAGGTAGTGGTGAGGGATATAAAAAAAAGCAAAGTTAACTCTCAAAAGGAGTTTTTATGGAAAACTCTGTGTATGGGAAGAAATTCGGAGCAGATGATAACAAGGAAAGAACTTAAGAAAAGAACAAACTCATTTTTAACTCTTGGATAACTCAAACTTACTTCTGACAAATAATAAAGGCAACTTTACACTTGTCACTTTCCTATGGTCTAAGCTCTAACCAAGTTTCTTTTGAGCTAAACTCTTTAACTCCCATCTTTACAATCCAATTATCTCCAAATATCTTTTGATTTCTCTTTCCTATTTTTCATAATACTCTATAAATTCTGAAATAAATCCTAAATTCACCAAAATTTACAAATATATAATTCCACTAATCAATAAAATTTCCAATATAAATAAATTCAAAATTCTCAAAAATTCCTAAAAATCACAACTCAGTCCAATTATGCCTGAAAAATGTCAATGAATGTATGTACAGTCATATGAATGTGTAAAAATGCGCATGTCACACTTAACTTATGCATGATGTAAATTTTTCCTAATTTCTCAGTGATTTCTCATAATTCGCTATTCTGGCCTTAACATGGGTAACGTGATGCTACAATAATAATGATGAGCTACCTTTTTCATCAAATTCTTATAATAATAATGATAATTGTGATTGTAATCTTTAATATGATGACTTAGTTAAATGTTTAGAGGCCATGAGCATAAAAAGGAAGAAAATGTCTTCCAAGTATAAAGAGCTTCGAAAGTTCTTAGATGCATATGTGATTGAAAACGAGAAATTGAAATGTGATCTACATGACATAATAGAATCTAAGAGTGTGATTGTTGCCAACAATAAAATGGATGATTTGTTGTATGAGAATAAGGCATTGAAGAAGAAAGTCAATTTCCTCAATAAATCATTGTCTAGGTTCACTCTAGGAAGTAAAAATTGATCAACATACTTAGAATCTTAAAGAGCCCTAATAATAGGAATCAAGTTGGTTTCACTTAGTAAAGCGCACCATCTAATGCCAAGATAACTTTTGTGAGAGGCAAGTATTTAAATTATGAGCCTATACATATAAGTATGTTACATCTTCTAAACATGTACAAAAATCAAATACACATCCATCATTCTTTAGGTACCAAACTTAAATGCGTAGCTTTCAAGGCAAAAATAGGCTTAACCTTTTCTTTCATATAGGCTTCTTTTTCTTCAAACTAGAATGAAACATGATCACAATCATTATAGGTCTCATTATAAGCATAAAAACATGATGGATGCTTCCATTTAATATAGGTCATATTTCTATCAAATAAGTAAGTCATTTTTTAATTCACATGTAACGCCTTTTCAACTTACAAGGAGAGTTTCTAATCTCCCACATATGTAAAAGAGATCATTGCCTCAACCACATCATCCAGTAAGACCTAAAACTGCATAAATGTCATATTCTTGTAAGTCACACTCATATAACTCATATACTTTCAGATCATCTTATGTGAGATGTCACTTTTATAACAATTATAAATATATCTACCAAATTGCTTTTTGAACAAATGCTTGTTAAATAAACCCAAAAATATACATATTAATAAAGTTTTAAGCATAAATCTTTAAGGACCCTAGTTTGTATGAATACCTATAACATATTTATTTTTTCTATGTAGATTAATATCAAGTGACATCAATGAATACCAAAAACTAGTATCACCTTCGCTAATATCAAGTGAGAAATAACAATGGTAACAATTTATTTTTTGAAAAAAAAATCATTACAAAAAGTCCTCATATGAAAAGGAGTTTTGAGTAATTCATTCATTGTTTTGAAAAAAGTGAGGAAGAAAAGGAGGTAATTGATGGTGGTATATAAAAAAAGGTATACATTTGATTTTATAATGATAATATTTGAAGATATTAACTTAGCATACATATTCAAGGGAAGAAAGCATTATTATATGCACCTAGATGAGAAAGATAGATAGATCTTTGAAATTGATCTGTGAGAATTATAAGAATAAATTTTTTAATTTTATAGATACTTTGCATATACTTTTTATCCATTTATTTTTCTCTTTTGATGTTTATAGATTTATATTTCATATACTTTTCCCAGCACTAATAAAAAGGGACAAAGAATTGTAATATTAAAACTTAATTGTTTTATAATACATTAATCAAGGTGGGTATGCATTAAATATTGATTTAGTATGGGGATAACATACTTAATGCCATTTATTTTCTTTAATATCACCAAATATTTTGCCATCACTACAAGAGGGAGATTATTGGATCAAGTGAGGTTATAACACATAGTTTTAACAATAATAAAAACATATTACTACTAATGTTTTTATCCTTAGAGATATTAGTAAGTTAATATATGAAAGATCAAGATTAATGGAATGGTAAATTGAGAAAAGGAGCCAATTAAATCAAATTAACAATTAAAGCATGAATAAAATGAACAAAGTAGAGCACATATAATTGAAGTTAAAAACCAAGAATAAGGAGGAATCAAGCATATCAAGACTTAAGAAAAATTTGTAATCCTTCTTGTAACTTTATCTTGATCATTTTAATGAATTATGAGTTCAATAATTGAATTATCTTTTACATATATGGCATAATACGTAAATTCTTTCATAACTAAGAGGGAATCTGTTTTAATCTTTAAAGAAAACCTTTTTATCTTTAAACAAACTTTTGAAATGATTTTGAATCAAGTTTTTACAAAAGTAATGTGCTTCGATCTTTAAAAGAACTTGAAATGTTTTAAAATTTTGTTTTTGAGCATATTGGTCGACTAATATATGGGTGTGGTTGATTAATGCCTTTTGAAAGTTAGTAAAAATATGTATTGTGAGCTTGTTACTATATTGGTTGAGACATGGTTGATCTATGTTGAGACATTGTTGGGACCCGTTACCGAGACCCAACTACTTGAACCGGAAACCTCATACTAATACATAATTCCTTACAAACTCTTCTTGCTTTGATACCATAAATGTTGGATCCCGTTACCGAGACCCAACCTCTTAAACCAAACCAAAATGAAAAGCGCATTCGCATTGGAAACTTTAGACTAATCCGAAA
>JAOTAX010000007.1:22221904-22237303 GCA_025629825.1 Erythroxylum guanchezii
ACTGATTAGAACACAAAAATACTTTGAGCTACCAAACAACCATGAATCTAGCAAGGAAAAGACAACAATATTTTCCGAGAAGGAGACAAAGGCTTTGTTTGATAATCACCAGATTATATTAGTTTTTTTGTTGATTCTATCACGGTTAGTTGATAATAGATTAATATAGCTAATTTGATCAGCAGATAATATCTGTTGTTTATTTAAGCATGTTTAATAAAATTAACTGTTATGTGTAAAATAACTTACAAGGGTATAAATTAAAAAATAATTTATAAGGACGTGAATATTATATCTCCGTATCAGGTCGTTCTTAAAATTTTATAAGTTATGAGTAACGTAAAAAAAATGACATACTAAATTGACAATATATAGATATGTAAACTTTCAAAAACATATTTTTATTATTAAAGAGATTACCTTAAGTGTCTCGTTATGATATAATTAAAGAATCTAATGGGTTATATTCATTCTTAACATTAAGATTTAGAGAACAACTCCAAAAAAATCAAATGAAAAAAATATGTAAGAAAAAAGTTAAGAGGATTTGTTCATTTTGCTCCTAATGAGTGTTAAAAGTAAGTTGGATCTTATTTTGTCTCTTTATGAGGGTCAAAAATGAGCTCTATTTTATTCTTCATAATAGTCGTTAGGCAATTACCTTTCCTGCCCTTCCCCATGGCCGAGCCTACTTAGTATTCCAAAAATCCAAATAAATGCTAACAAATCTGTTCAAAAAAATCAAAAATCAAAACGGGTTAAAAGAAGAAAAGGAGAGAACAAACTTACCTCTATCTTTATCTTTCTCTCTCTATCTCTATTTCTATCATCGAAGCTTAAGATATTATTTGGGGAAGGAAAAGCGATAATAATAAATGACAATTTGAATAATTTGTAATAATTGTTGAGCACAATTATCTTTTTGTTCCTTAATTTCTTAGTGGTTAGAGCAAAATGCTTCTTATAGAAGAGTTTTCAAAAATAAGAAATTGAGTTTAATCTACCAACTCAATCAATTGATTACTAACATATGATTATCAGCAGTTTGACATAATCCAATATTCTAATAACTCTTGATCCTAAAAAACTAAATAATCAACTATCTACCAAACAACACCAAAAGATAACCTATGCTATGTATTTATATGTTCATTTATTGATTTGATTATTGGCACAATTTATGTGTAATTTTTTCCTTCGCTACATGCAAATTAAAAGATATTTACAAATAATTCAATTTTTGATAAATAAGATAATATTTGATTGTGTGATTCTTTAAATAATTTCTAAATATAAAAAATTAGAAGTAAATTCCTAGGCAGTCTCAAGTCTTATCTCGAATTCCTCTAACCGCGGCACGTCTCTAAATCTACTTATTTTGGGCATCAATGAGCTACTCAATCACAATTGGATAGTTTTACCCTGCTACATCTACAAAGAAGATAACCGGAGTACCTACAAAGAGGGTAATCAGAGTACCGACTAGCTAGCAAATTATGTTGCAATTTTTGATCTGAGAGTTACCACTTTTTTATCCCTACCTAACAAGTGTCAATCGATCCTCCTGGAGGACCTAGCTAGGATTAGTATCTCCGATTAGTCTAGATCGCTGTTTGTCCTTTTTTCTTAAAAAAAAAATCATGCATAAAAAGTATATAAAGTATTTTCAATGTGGTCGAAACAACAACTAAGACTCTTATAAGCCCAAACTTTTCTGTGTTTCCCCCTGTTAGCTGAGGGTTAGTGAGAGAGAGCGAGGGGGGATGGGTTTGGCAAGCAAAGCCGGAGATTGGGGTTTCAAAGCTTTCACGGCGGGTCTCGGTGTTGCCACCGTCTACCTCGCCGCCACGTTCTCCGTCAACGTTTACAGAGGGCTCGCCTGGCACAACGCTCAATCGGTAAACCCTAGCTCCCTTTTATTCCCTTAACAATTTTGTTTCTATTGTTAATGTGTTATATCTTTGTTTTCATTTTTAATTTCCGATCATTTGGATTGAAAGTGCCAAATAATGTTTGTCTCAGTTGTTGTTTCGACTTGGATTATCAATGGCTAATTTGTGGAATTCTTGGAAAGTTTTGAACTTGCTAACTAGTTTGTGGGTAATGGTTTAAACTGTGCCAGGACTAACACTTCTTTATTGCTTTAGGGTGCTGAGTTGACATGAACTCGTATGTTTCATATTCCAAAATTTTGATGATTGCATTGATCATTAACTCCAGTAAAATAACAAAAAGACAGATTGAAAACCACATTCTTTTTCTGTGGATGCATTGGAATCTGTGTCTGAAGGGTATCTTTTTGATAGTTCATCCATTTGGTTTCCCCATTTTACCTTAAACCAAAGGTTCTGCATAGCAATCTTTGAGGATTGTTAAGTTGTATGATGTAGAACCATTGCAATACAGGAATTAATGACAAATGCCTTTTTTTAAAAATTTGAAACATGTAGGAGCATTTAAAAGCAAGAATTTTGGGTGGCAAACATTGGCTAGTTTTCCTGACCAAGAGAGAACATGTTATCTGCTTTGGGTTGATTAAAGAGAAAACTACTGATGAATATTTCTTTCTTTAATTGATATCAATCTTATGGACAAATGCACTTGCTGTCCTTGGTTCCTCTTCACTGTTGTCGCACATATCCTATTGTTGAACTTCGTACCTGCTGTTAGACAGTGCAGCACTTGCATCCTAGCTTGTGCAGTACAGGATTCTTTTCTCGTTTGTTTTCTTTTCATGTTTCAGTATTCTATAGAATTAATATTCGATTATCCCCATAGTACAGCCAATTCAAAGAAAGAAGGTAAGAAAGTTAACATCTGAATTGATAAGAAGAAAATTGCTACGTGAAAAAAAAAACTTTGGGATTAGGACTTAGCTTTGTACTAGAATATCTACTTTTGATCTCCATAGTTGATTGGGGAAAGCAACTTATTCTTCTGACTGTTGTGATCAGCTTTATAGATCTATGAGGCCGTTACAGTTTCTCATGTATAGAATGTGTCTGGCTTTCTCAACTCAAATTTTCAAAAAGTCATGTTCTTTAGTTAGATAAATCCTTTTCAGTCAAGAACAATATGTTACCAGTTACCAGTGTCTTGATTAGGTTAAATAGATATTTATAGTGTTTGATCTAATCCCACATGGTAGAGGGCCATCTAACCAGAATTATACTTCTTTCTGCAGAAAATTGAGAAGCAAACCACCAGCGAAGGGTCCTCCTGACTTGTATTTTTGCTTCTGTAAGAATCTTAATTTGCTCAATTTTGTCCTCAGGATTGTGAATTTTATCTATAGCTTTGATGTTTCCTAATATGGCATATAATCAAATTCTAAGCTGCCAAAGTTCCCAATACTTCACAGATGATCTATAGCATTTTGTATTAGATTCTGTGTTTCATTCTGCCATCGTGATTCGTGTTACCTGGAGACACGATTGTGTAACTCCCCTTCTTAGAAAATAATGCATTTCATGTTCTGCCTCATGAGTTCTCTTCAGTTTGTGTTCAACTCATCACAGCAAAGTTTAGGAAAGAAAGTAAAGCTATCCTGGCAATCTGAATTGGTGGTTAACTCTCTTCAAAATTTGGCTAAATATGTTATGCTTATCTTGATGAGCTCAACAACAGCAACATCTAACCTAGTATAAATTTCGCTAGGACTCGAGGGTTGGAAAAGTCTTGTAGTATGCAGCTTAATAAGGGAATCTGTTTCCAAACTTATCTTGATGAATTCGATGTTGGAAATTCCATGATGTCATGTTCAGTCTGTTGCTACATATTCTTAAGAACTTGGTAGATAGCAAGTAAAATTTTGCCATGACACGGTGAGGGCATCCTACAAATCATACGAGATATGATTCTATGCTGCGGCAAAGTTGTACCTATTTTAGCATTTTTACATTTACTTTTTTATGTTTTTTCATTCTAAACTTTTCATTTTCACGCAGACTAACAGGTATACATTAGTCACAAGCTTGATTTTTATTTTCATTACTTCGCCTAAATTTTGTTTAACAAACACAGTAGGGAGAATAGTTGATTGCTTGTTTAACCCGTCAACTCAGTACTTTACATCACTCCTTGTGATTTCTGTAAGTTAAGTTTATAATTAAAGCTTACCATTTGCATTCGTAAGTAATCACAAACTATCATACAAAAGCAACATGACTTTTAGATGCTTGCGTTGCAAGATTAATTATCAACGGTTGCATTCTTTCATTTAAAAAAAAGGATATCTTACAAGTTATACGTTGTCTTTAAACTCCTTGTTACTTGTATATGGTATACAAGAAATGAAGAAATTTGAACTTTTTTATTAATTTCCAAAATTCAAATCTAAATAACTTCAATAACTTGGCATACGGTCAAGCTCCATGTGTTTTCTGATTGTTGACAATAAACTATAGCTTCTATAAAATGTCATAGAAGTGGTTGAGTCAATGTCATGGGCTTGTGGATTAGGCAGAATTTAATTGTCATAGGCTTGTGGATTAGGCAGAATTTAATGTGAGTGACTTACTGTGTTAGAACGTAGGATTTGCCCTCGCCTACCTCTTTGGGTTCATTTTTTCCTGTTTTTGGGATCAGATTATTTGTTGCACTTTTGCTGTTCCAACTCTGTTTCAAGTTATCTTATCCTTATATTTATATGAGATTTACATAAATATAAAGATGAGATAAGTTGGAACAGCAAAAGTGGAACAACATACACCTCCTTCCTCTTTTTGTCTTTCTAAAAGCAATTTTATTCCCTTATCATTATATTTATTTCCCCAAAAGCTAATCTCTTCTTTTATTCTTCTATTAATACCTTATTCTTCTATTAATACCCTAACGACACTTGATCCAAATATGATAAATATGCTTAAAGGTATATGTATAGCAACTTCCGTGTGATGTCAATCAAATCGAAGAACCTGAAACAATCGAATTACGTATTAAATAAAATTTTGAAAAAATACATAATTTCTTATATCACACGTGAATTGATATGGTTAAAGACTAGCTTGTATTAGTACTTAAATAAGCATAATTTAAAGTGAGATTAAGTTAATCTCTTGTGAATGATTTTGATATAAGTATTTGATTTTAGATTCAAGCATGAATTTCTTCTTTAGGGTTGATGAAAAGTTCTTTTAATATTATGTTTTTGATTAAAAAGCTATATTAGTAAAGAAAAGCTTAGGCAATAAATAAACCTATGATAATATTAATTAACAAAAATAATGAAGGTGCATTGATTTTACCATATACACGATTGATATAGTTATACACTTTCTTGTAAGAGTCTCTTAATATAAGAAGTTGTAAGTTTGAGTTACATCAAAAAGAGTTGTAACTTCTGACATGGCGTTTGATCCACCGGAAAGAGTACATAAGAAATGTAAAGGTGATTCTAATAGAATAAATGGGGAATAAAACATTATTTAGTTCAATTTATTCTTCAGAATTTCTAATAATGATGTGATGTTAATGTTTAATTTGAAAACATAAATTTGAAATGTCAAAGGAATAATTAACAAAAAGATCAAAATATCCATTAGTTCTACTAATTATATCATCATTATTATTGTTATTATTATAGTAACGTAATTATAGAAATTCCTTAAGGATATTTTTGTTCAACATGTCTTATTTTTATTCCCAATAATAGATAAAAATAGGGAGATCATGAGTTTACTTATTTCCCAAGCTCAAGGAATAAGTAAACCCTTACAGAGTGTTAGTTCATCTGTTGGAATAGATAAGGAATGAAATAGTTATTCTTAATAATAGAATATATGAGGAATATAATGAAATGAATATTACTTAGTTTGGTTTATTCCTAAGAATTTCTAATGATGATATATGCCAATGTTTAATTTGAAAATATAAATTTGTAATGACAAAGAAATAACTAACAAAAATATCAAAATATTTATTATAATCTCCACTAACTATATTATTATTATTATATTGTATTTTATCTTATTATTATCATCATTATTATTATTTCCCTTATTTAAGAAGAATAATAAATAAGAAAATTAATAATAATAATAATAATAATAATAATAATAATAATAATAATAATTAGAAAAAACAACAACAAGAAGGAGAAGAAGAAGAGGGAGAAAGGTTGTCTTAACTGTTTCCATGTTTCGCTGAATAGGTAAAGACAAGGGAGATGTATCTTTAGCTATTCCTCAAAATGTATGAATAACTAAACCTGAGATTAATTATTTTATATGTTATTTTTTAACCAAACAAAGGAATAACTATTTATCAGAAATATATCAGTAATAGAGTAACTATTCCACTTAACCAAACAGGTCATTAGATTATATATCATGTATGTTTTCTTCAACTAAACAAGAAAATAACCTATTATCAAAAATAGATTAAGAATGAAATGATAATTTTAGTCAATTAAACACTCCGTAAAGTTACTTAATATTGACAAGAATGACTACTTGGAAGTAAAATCATATTAGAAATTATAAATATTAATTACATTAAATATATCATTTTGTTATATTAACTTGTAATTTATACAAAATGTGTAATTTATAAACTACAAGTTAACTCAAACTTATAAATAACAACAATCAAAAATCTGCGAAGACGTTCGGTAATACACTATTACTTCATTACTAACTGACAGAGGCTGATTTTCAACTTTTGATCACAAAACCATGAAAGGTCCCAATCATAATCATCCACGTCAACTTTTCAGCAGGGAGAGAGAGATAGAGTGGCCACAAAGTGTGGGTACGTACGGATCGATTGAGATATTTATAAGATTACGAAGATCAGAGGCGAACGCGATGATCATTATCGGACAGCTTTAAATCTTTAGTTGTGGTCTTTTGGTAGTTGCTACCGTATACAATTCTTCCACGTCCCATAGCCATAGGCCACGAGCGGTAGTCCCACCTCGTACATCACTGCTCACACGCGCGTATACGAATCGTCCTTTTTCACTGACCGAAGCACAGTCCCCCAAAATTTGAAAATATAAAACAGAAAAAGAAAAAAACTTTAGATTCTAATTTTATATAATCACGTGCATAATAATATTGTTAAGGTTATACAGAGAGGGCTAGAGGAAGAAACGTGTTAGATGGGTTTAGTTAGCGTTATCAAAATGATTGCATCAAAAAAATAAAGTGTTATCAAAATGAGGCACAAGAGAGGAGATAAATTAAATGGGTTATGAATTATAAATTAAATAGGTAATTTTACATCTAAATCTAAGAAATTTGTTATTAAATAAAAAATTAAGAATAAACACTAAAAAAAATTAAATGACTAAGCTTTACAAGGTTTAAGAAAGGATCATCAATTGTCTACAATTTTCTTTTTATATTTTTACAAAAAGATTATTTCTATAACTTAAATATATATATCCTTTCGGTTACAAAAGAGTGTCATTTTATATTTGTTTAAACATAAATATGGACAACTTCTATTCAGGTGGATCTAAGTAGTTGCTTATCAATTTTAAGAATGACAATAAGCAGCCTATAGGCTTAGATTTAAATGTTTTTAATGGTTTGGCTAGTGAGTTAGGCTCAAGCTCAGGCCGGTTTGAGACCTAACTATTTTAAACAAAATAATGTCGTTTTGTTTAAAAGAATTAGATTTTGGATAAGCCTTTTATTGATATTTTTAAACTAAAAATATAAAATAACATTTTTTATTAATTTTAGATTTGAATTATTCAGACTTAGGTCGGCTTGAGACCTAGCTATTTTAAGCAAACCAACGTCGTTTTATTTAAAAGAGTTAGGCCTCAAATAAGCCTAGGTTTAAAAAATTCAAATCCAAAATCAATAAAAAAAATATTATTTTATATTTTTAATTAAAAAAATCTTTTAAAAAAATTGACTAAGTTGCCTCACCCCCGCTCATTTGCAAAGTTGAGGATTTGAGTAGCGATATCATGACTTACTTGAGAGATCTTTAATTGTGGATGCTAGACAATATAAATACATAAAATTTGCTGATGTTAATTTATCTAAATATATTAATTAATTTTAGAATATTATAAATACTTTATTTATAATAATTTGTTTAATATAGATTTAAAAAATAATAAAATGTATATTAAAATTTCAATGTTAATGATTAAATAGAATCCGTACGAAAACAAGGGAGAAAAGACATTTCTTGGTGTTTTAAAAAATCGCATCTGTCACTCCACTGAAGTCCACCCAACAGCCTAATTAATCCCAACTTTAAATGTAGAAAAATAAAATAAAGCTAAAACGACAATTGATTCTCTCCGTTTTGCCAGCTATATTCGACGTCGTTTCGCTTGACTGACGCCTTTGTAGAGATCGAAGATTTCAACTGTAACACTTGACACCTCACCCCATGCTGTTTTATCGAAAAACAGGAGACGTTGAAGAGGCTTTTGTGGATAATTAGTTGAATGAGAAGGGCATTTCGGGAAAAGATTGGCTATATAAATGGGGCACTGGGTGTGCATATTTGGCGTCTGAAAATAAGGGCGAGCGTAGCAGTGGAGTTTTCCGTTATCCATTTTATCTCTCTCTCTACATTTAGCTTGCCCTCTTTTGAAACCCTCTTGCCACTTCAACGACCCAAATATTTTAATTGAACAAATTAGGGTTTTCGCAATTTTCTGTTGTTGAAATTTGATTCCAATTGTCGCAGCCATGGTTTCCGATTCGATCACCCCCAACGCTTTCTTTCCTTCTGCTCCGAAGGATTCTGGAAAGAAGAAAAGGGTCAGTTTTATTTCTCTTTTCCTTTTTTTCTTTCCGTATAAAATTTGACGTTTTCAATAGATATTTACGTTTTTCATTTTTTCGAAATTTATTTATGGATTCTGTTTCCTTTTTCTTTTGTTTGTTTTGGGGATTTTTAGACGCACCGTTCTCAGAGACTGAAGCAGTGCAAGCTCGACGCTCGGCGTGAACAATGGCTTTCTCAAGGTGCGCATGGCGATCGTTTTTCACGTTTGGTTACGTGCGTTGGGTCTTTTGAAGAAGGTTTTGTTTTATTGTCGTAAAGTTGTAGGCCACTTACTGGAAAGGTTGTTCGTTGTTTCATTTTAGGTGCAGTTAAGGAAAAGGGTAGCAAGGAGGACGCAAATGGTGCGCGCAATTCATCTCCTCCGCCGTGCAACAGCGAGAGAAAGAAGCCACTGCAGAATTTGGAGACAGGACAAAGAGGAGGGACCCATGAAGAAGAAAACGAAAAAGGATCTCTCCATCATGATTTTGATTTGGATTCTCCATCCAATAGTCCCACCGGCAGTAGTGTTCTTGGGGGTACCGGTCCTGGCAACAATTTTACGGGTTCTAGCAGCAGTAGTAGCAGCAGTGGTGGTTGGTGCTCAGGAAACATCACGGAGGAGGAGGAGGAAGATGAGGATGGTGATAATTGCTTGGAGGATTGGGAGGCTATGGCTGATGCTTTAGCTGCCACCGATGAAAGCAAACAAGAAATTCCAAATGATGGATCGTGTATGGAATCAGAGTCCTCTGAAGGGCAGCATGAACCTGTTGGTCGATTACAGTCTTCCAGTTGTGGTAATTTTGGTTTTACTCGTGAGAATGTGAAGCAGGAGTGCCCGGTACCACCACCAAGACCGGCACCTGGGAAAAGCAGGGCATGGAGGCCAGATGATGAGTTCCGTCCGCAGAGTTTACCTAATTTGTCCAAGCAGCGAAGCTTCCCTAAAACAGAGAGGCGCTATGGACAGGGAGGGCTACCTTGGGTCTGTTCCACTGCTGTTAATGTGCCTTCTTCATGTCCTATATGTTATGAGGATTTGGACGTCACTGACACAAGTTTCTTGCCCTGTTTGTGCGGGTTTCGGCTTTGCCTCTTCTGCCACAAGAGAATTATTGAGGAAGATGGGCGTTGTCCAGGCTGCAGGAACCCATATAAACATGACCCTGTTGAGGCCGAGGCAAGTGCGTGGGGAGGTAGTCTGACCTTCAGGTTGGCTCGTTCTTGTAGCATGATTACCAGGTCGTAGAATCATTCATGTGTCTTTTGGCGAATTATGTACTGTTGGCCGTTTTCATCTGTCTCTCGACTCTCGAGTGTTCTGTTTAGTGTTAGACTCTCAATTTAGTATACTTTTTAGATGTGGGGTATAGATGATTATGTCTTTTGGTACCAGGAGTAAGCTGCTTTTCCGTCGATGAGTTTGATTCTTATGTGTATGGCGCATATGCTGATGATGTAGAGAACTCATAAATGGTTGGTATGTGAATAGATAACGCGGTATAGAAATTCAATACATAAAGTTGGTATCATGTCATGTGATATCTCATTGTTTATTTTACTCTGCACACGTTGCAGTCTATCCTCCTCATGTTAATTGCTATTTTGGAGATGGCATCTTTCTCAAGTTTTATAAACTCCTTCAACCTAAATCATGTCACATGCAATAATCTTAAAGCTCATAATTCTTCCACGTGGTATTATGTAACTGGATTCCGATGCTAATTTTTAGATTTCCTGGATCACAAGTGATAGAGTGGCTGTGTATGGAAAAGATGGGTTTTGAGGTGGGAGGGCCTGAACTAATAACAATAAAGGATACCTTCCCAGAGCTTCCATTTCCTTGCATTGACAAAGGTTCTCGTTCCATGAATTGTAGATAGTGAGAAGACATGCGACTTTGTATCTGGGCACAATGCAGCAGTTGTTGTAGTTGATGATGGATGATAGCATAAGTCATGACCGAGATGCTATGTCGTTCCCTCTTCTGTCCACCTTAGGACTTGGATTTTTGGCTAAATTTAGTAGAAAATCTTGGTTGTTTACTGCGTTATGTTTCAGGTTTGTGAACAAAGGTTATGGTGTCTCTAATACTTGAACTACAAAATACTCTTCTCATCTATTTATTCCTAGTGAAGCTTCTGATTACTTGTAAGGATCTCTTTGGCCCTCCTCTTCAAAAGTTCTCTTACATTAACAATTTGGAAAGGAGATTTTAAATGTCTATATTCTCATCATAAGCACGACCTAAAAATTTCCAGTTTCCATGATTTTGGAGTCAAGGACTTCTGGTTTCCACATTTTACAAGCATTCTTTATGTTGTAGTGAGGGTGCAGGGACGGGGTATACGCGGTTTAAAATGCAGCATTTGGTTGTAGACTTGACAGTTTTCGTTAGATTACCCTGTATTAACCTGATTTCCTTACTATAATGTTGACATAAGTTTGTGCGTTATCTCTATGGGTGTATTGGCTCATAGAATACTAAGATTTTCATGGTGCACTGCCATTTTTGTTCTGTCTTATCTCATAAGGGTGCAACAAGTCATACATTCTTGGATTTCTTGTTATAATTTTTGCATATCTAATCTTCCCACAAAGTGTTGGAAAATCTTTTAAAAGAAGCTGCTGAAGTTGGGACCAGAAATTCAGACTCTGTTTTAAAAGAGGATTTGAGAATCTGCATACGTGATGTAAACCTTTTATGATGGTTTGCACCAGAAAGGGCTATGTAAATCAGTGAATACTTCAAGCTTGAATTCCTTTTATATGCGAATGTGTAGCTGATCTAACTACTTGCTGTACAAAATATGATTATTTCCTTTTTATCTTTTATTTCTTCCGCTTTTGATGCCAGTCTATCTACGACATTTCAATCTACGTTTGACATCTCTATGCTGTTGACATGTCTATGTTACTGGCTTGTGCACTTCTAATTGTTATTTATTGATTGGGCCGGAGACAATTTTTATTTTTAAGATTGATGCTCTGGCGGGGAAGTGTTCTTTATATATGCCTGTGGTTGTCGCAGTATCTCAACCGGGTTTGCCTATTGCTTTGGCCAAGTTCCTAGCGGAACGAACTTTTATTTATTAGTTTCAAAGTCTTCTATTTCGTCTTGTTTTGTAGGTTTATTTACCTTTACATATATCAACCCTTAGAAGGGGCTTTGTGGTATACGGACGGGAATGCCTTTCCTTCGGACCTTTTGTTGTCAGAAATCTAGAGAAGTTCGTTTGTTACTTTTCCAAGTGGTGCTTTACTTTATGTTCAGGCCATTTTCCATTTCTCACATGCAAGCTTTGTGTCTTAATGTAGCACAGAATCGTGACGTTTCTATCTATGATGGCAAAGATGCTACTTATGCTATAAGTTCTTTCATTTTGTATGCTTCACAACTAGACAAGAAATAATATACATGTATTGGTATGTTAGATACCTGTTTAGAAGTCAACGTGTTTCCTCTATTGCAAGCTGGAGGTTAGGCTTGTCTTTCTTTGGCTTGCTTTATGGTGCCGGGTTCTGGTGAATTTGTAGCTTATAAGGCAACTTTGATTGGACTTCTAGTTGTATTTTGACAACGAATTACAAATTCATAACTGATACCAATCAGATTAGGAGTCGGTAATAGAAGATCCGCTGATATTATGCACAACTTTGGAAGAAACGGATTTTCTAAAGGGACTTGGGTGCAATTGATCCTTGAACTTTCTGTCTATTGTATGCCCTCTGAGATGATAGTAAGGTAGAAGTGATGCCCATCCTTGGACTGCTTGTCAAACACTTGTTAGACGCAGGTTATGTGTGTTCTATACCTAAAATATTTTAAGAGCATGAATGTAAACAGAAGCAATAAATATTGTAAGCAGATCTTCTTGCTACTGTAGAAAATAAATACATTCCATGAGAGAGCTAATGTAGTCTCTTGCCCACTTAGAGGAGTTTAGTTTCACTTTTGTTTTTTTTAATTGTTAATCTTTGTTTTCTGTTTTTACTTTCTATTTTTTATAATAAAAATAAAAATTGTTTGATTGTATTGTTGTCATATTTTTATTACTGAGAATAATTATATAGTAGATAAAGCTTAAAAGATAAATTTTAATTAAATGAATTTTTATTAATAAATTATTTTATTTTATTAAAAATTAACTTTTTATTTATAAATTAATACTTATTTTAAATATATTTTAATTATTAAATTAGATTTTATTTGAAAGTTATATGTTTTGAAAATATTTAAATTCAAATTTATTTATTAATAATTATTAACTTTATTTTATTTTTTAGTTACAAAAGTTAAATAAAATTTTTTATTAATAATTAATTTTAATTAATTAAAATATATAGGATTAAACAAAAATTATTCATAATTTTTATTTATAATTAATATATTAAATAATTAATTAATATGTATTTTTAATAGATTAATTAATATGTATTTAGTTAATAGTAAATCAGATTATAAACAAAACAGAAACAAAAAATAAAAACTAGTCTTTGTGGATTTCATAATCTTTGAAATTAAAAGAAACCAAAATAAAAAATAAAAACAAAAAACTTAAACAAACATTGTTTTACTAAATTTGAAAACAAAAATAGCAAATCAAAAGTAAAAATAGAAACAAACAGGCCTTTAATAAGCTGTTTGTATTGCCGACTGTATAAAGTTTTGTCCTATTTTGACAGAGATAATTTAGACAAGAGTTTGGTCTAACTAATATGACTATTAGGAGGGGTGTTTGCATTAACTAACATACTTATCAATCGTCATAATCGTTGTAATGTAAAATCATCTTAAAATTAGAATGCTTTTGTCTTGTTTGCTTGTTAAAACATGTAATTATTATACTTAAGTTTTGTTGGCCAACAAATTGTAAGGAATTCTCTTACTGTCAAAATAATTTGAATACATTAAAAAGGCTTTTAGACCTCTCCCATCAAAAGGAGCCAATGTCCTTATCAAAAGATTGTAAGATATATCTTAATCTTGGCTTCAAACTGTTTAATGAGACTTTCTTCTTCTTCTTAATTTTTTTTTTCAAAATTGCATCTAATGTCTCTCTCTTTACATTGCACATGAAATTTTTGACCATTTTTTTAAATGTTATCCCAACATTCAATAGTAAAAGGATTTTGTTTATGTCCTCTTCAAATTGTTCTTACACCATTAGAAGGGAACATTTAGACTTACTCTTTTCTAGTTCCATCTTATCTTGTGAAACTTGTCCAAAAAACTTACATGAAAAGTAGGATAGATCTTTAATCCTTCTTGTAGCGTTAAATAATATACAACATTATTGATTTTCTGGAAGAAAAAAATCATCATATTTAGAGATTAATCTTTTATGTGTTGTCTTCCCACTAATTTTCTTTTAAAATTTGAATACGAAATTCAGTATTACTTTGTCTCTAAAAACAAAGTTTAAGGGTTGATTAACATACCTTTTCATCATGACACTATTTCTTTTGTAGGTTGTCTTTTGCTTCTTTTAGCATTTTCCACTTATTCCTAACAATAAAAGTAACGAGATACTTACCACGTAGTTGTTGTTTTGACACTTATAATGACGTGAGTAGTTGTTGGCTTGGTATTAAGTAAAAGGGTCTATTTTTTTATCCAAGAAGATCATTATAGGTTGTAGGTGAATTTTGCACCATCCAATAGCTCCAACCAATTGCATAGGCTAACACTCACATATTGCCATAAGTTATCATTCTATCATAGCATTTCATCTTTTTAGTTTGTCCATTCATTTATCAATGATTTGCAATAAATAACTTTTACTTAACTCTTATCAAGTTAAACAATAAAGTTCAAAATTTTGTAGTAAATTGAGAGTCTCGATCATTGTTAGTATTTACTAAAATACTAAGTGTTTCACCATATGTCATTATAATAATTAAGTTGATGTTTCTGTCAAATAAGCTACATAGTAGCATTAAACACATTGTAATTAGTGAAGCAATATACCACTACTAGCATTAAGGCATTACCATCAAACTCTAATAATTTCACAATGAAGTCTAGAGATACACGATTGCTCTAGAATAGGTAGAAGTTGCAACATTTTGACTTTCTTTTATCTTTCCATTTTATCTTGTTATTACACCAAATATGTTCTACAATATACTTCATTGTCCTACCATATGAAGTCGTACATAGGAATGTGGCAATAGTGCCATTGTTTGATTCATTCTTGGATGTGTTGTCCACTATGCATAATGTGATTCCTGCATAAGTTCCTTATAAAGTCCTCCAATTTTTGAAAAAAAAGGTTTGACAACTTTGCTATGAAAAAGTCCATCATTAAGCCAATATTGATAATGCAATCAAGCACTTCCTAAACCAAATGATAATAGTTAGCATTAAGCTTACACCTTTATTGAATTATGCCCATTAAGTCTACTTTAATTCTTGACAAGTTGCAATAGATAGCCAATATTTCCATCATACTAAAGGCATTCACTACTTGGTTACACTTTCCTGATTTGTGCTAACAAGTGAAATCATATTCAATTAAGAACTCCTACCATCTTTGTCGGACCCCGTTTTCAGAGCCCGGCAGTCCCGGGATACGAGCCCTGCTGAAGCCCGTTCCCAAGACACTGGCCCTGCTGGAAAATCCTAAACCTGACACTGGCTGCTAACACACA
>JAOTAX010000007.1:22245277-22256490 GCA_025629825.1 Erythroxylum guanchezii
ACTTTGTAAAATAAATAGTCACGGTGTTGTTACCTTGTCTGAGATTGCTAACCTCTTGCGTTATTTGGTACAGATGATGGCCGCTTGTTTCACCATATCTGCCCTTGAGTTCATCCCAAAGGTCCTTTGCCGTCGTCACCACTAGGAAAGAGTCTGATATCTCCTTCGATAATGAGTTAATGATCCACGCTATGACCATATTATCTGCCTTTTTCCACTGTCTCATGAGCTTTTTGTTTTCAACAGGTGGTTGTATCTCTCCGGTCACGAAGCCGAGTTTTCCTTTGGCTTTCAGTGAAATGACCATCGATCGACTCCATGACAAATAGTTAGCTCCTTCAAGGGGCGTATGTAAGAGGGGGTTCCCTGGGTTGTCTGCGGCTGAGATGTGGTAGGCTTCTTCATCAACAGTGATTTCCGCACTGTCCTGAATCTCCATCGTTACGTTTTTAAGGTAAGTGGTTTTTTAGTGTAGTAAGGTTTTAATGGGTAAAACAGAGACTCTGCTCTGATACCATGTTAGAATTTACAATAGGCCTACGGGCCCACACAAAAAGGAAAGTTAGATCACATATAAGCCCAAGTGAGATTCCATCCTAAAACCAATTGGTGATAGGTGGAGTAGCTCACTAGACTTATATGTTATCTTCTTTCCTCTCTTTTTTCAATGCGGATAAACTCCCACTCTTATATTTCTAACAGTATCTCTACACAGGCATTGAGAATCTATACACTTTTGCAGCTTACTGATATTTCTTCTTCTTCTCCACAATCCAGATTATGTTGTTCATGACCAAACGTATGTCCCTTCTTCTGTGCCATCTACGGAAATGGAGCATAATGATGAACAGAAGTCAAAATCTATGAGCTGAGAAGACAGCAAAAAGATTGGACATAACTCTTCTTCTTCACCCACAGATCTTCTAGCTTCATTTACTCCGGAAAGTGAAGATAACAAAGGAGACGGGAAATTTTCTTCTAAGACAAAAGGCACAATCTTTTCTTCATAATTCTAATGTTCCCTGCTTTCTCTTCTGTACCTTCAAGGTTGGCAAAACTTGTGATTTGGATATGCAATCATAAGCCAAATCGTTACTTGTAGTTGATCAAGTGAGTGTTTGTGAAGCTATGGAAAGATTATTTTGTTCCCATATTCAATACAAGTTATATGCAACACTTCAGATGACTTCTCTGACTTGAAACTCAAAATAACATCGTCCTGTTCTTGTGGAAAGGCTAACATGGTAGTTTATCAAACTAAACGGAATTCCCCCATTTCATCGAATACGACTTGTCTGTGTCCATGCTGTGATAATTCTGAGATCTAACATTCCAAGGCACCAAATTGTAACTAGATAAAGAAAGTTCTTGTGCCTCAAACATGATAAATTTGGAAAATACAAACTTAATAATGCAGAGATGGGGTCTGTTTGCGTTAAAAACCTAAATATCCATTGAAAACTATACATGCTTGTGGAACTTCAATATGTCCAATTCATGTACCTTGTGAAAATCTGGTTTTTCAGGGTGCTTGTGTGTCTAAGAATGACCTCTTTTTCACTTGTATTGACTGCAACTATGCCAAGGGTAGATGGGTTGCTGATAAGAATCGACCTTTGTATCCTGGGTTTGGATGTAAGCAATGGTTATCAGGAATGTGGGCTTGCAGGCCGACAGATCGAACAGACTTCTCCTATGAGGGATATCGGTGCAACCAAATAACTGTAAAATCAAGTAGTTTGATTTATCTAAATTCTTAAGAATCTTAGACTGATACTACATATACTTGTTCTGAAATGTCATAATAACCCAGAAGATTTCATTGATGAACCAGATATATCTTCATTGGACACATTTCTCTAATTAATTTTTGACATTGTAGGATGCAGGGCAAGACAATTGCATTCATAGGAGATTCACTGGGCAGGCAACAGTTTCAATCTTTGATGAGCATGGCCACAGAGGGGGAGTGGAGAATAGATGTTGAGGATGTGGGGCTGCAATATGATCTTGTGAAAAATTGTGGAGCTATTCGTCCCGACGGTTGGGCATATCTGTTCTCAAACACTAATACCGCCATCTTATACTATTGGTCTGCAAGTCTAGCAGATTTGGAGCCTTTGAACATTATTGATCCTGCCACTGATGTTGCCATGCATTTGGATTGTGCACCAGCTTTCATGAGAAAATTCCTCCATAGATTTAATGCTTTAGTTCTTAATACAGGACATCATTGGAATAGAGGAAAAATTCAGGGGAATCGCTGGGTGATGTATGTAAATGGAAAGCCTATTCAAGATAGAAAACTTCAAGACATCGCCAATGCCAAGAATTTTACCATACACACTGTTGTTAGGTGGCTTGACTCGCAGCTGCTGCATCATCCTCAGCTTAAGGCTTTTTTCAGGACAATCTCTCCGAGACACTTTCGCAATGGGGACTGGAACACTGGGGGAAGTTGTGATAATACCATTCCAGTGACTGGAGGGAGCAAAGTTACAAAGAATGAATCAAGTGATCCAGTGATTGCTGATGCTGTTAAGGGTACAAATATAAAGCTTTTGGATATTACTGCCATCTCTGAGCTAAGAGACGAGGCACACATCTCTCGGTACAGTGTTAAACCAACACAAGGTGTCAATGATTGCTTGCACTGGTGCCTACCTGGGATTCCAGACACATGGAATGAAATTCTCTTTGCATTGTTGTAGTATCAGACATCAACTTAGCTAACATACATAACATGTAGAGAACTAAAAGGGATGCTCACTATCAAAAGGTCTTCTATGATACATGGTTGTTTTTCGAACTCGGATTCTTGTCAATTACTAGAATATACAAAAGTTCGTACCACCGTCCCGTATCTAGTTGTTTGCTGAGAATGGAAATCTTCTCAAAGTGGCTGAATTTATAGTCTTTGCTAGAACAGGAGAGGTTTTTACCTGGCTTTTGCGTTTCTGGCATATACCAATAGTCATAAATGCAATATGATCTGGAGTAGAGTAGGCATTGTCAGGGTTTCATTAACTTCTTTTCCTTGACATTTATATCTGTTGATCCTATATGTATTTGTATGATACATATTTAGGGAGATATGAGGCCTTTATAGTTTGTTTTCTATACATAGAATCAGAATATGTTCTTAGTGCACAGTTTCCTTCTCTTTTGACAGTAACTTAAATATGTATATTTAGTTTTGCTTTTGATCTGCCACTTATTTGTACAGTAAGTACAGATGTTTCTGTTGATGCAGATGGAAGGGTCTCAGATGGTAAGAATTTGGCAAAAGCTGACATTAATTTCTTAAAGCGTACAGCTTAAACTTTGAAATTTGCCCTCAAAATCCAAACTTTGATTATGATCCTCGTGTACAATTTGCAGTACTGATTCAGGCTCCTCTTCTCTTGATTTCATCTGTTATTTCTAAACTTAAAATGACAACGCATGTCAATGGGTTTATTGCCTTCCAAACCATTAGTTACCTGTAAGACAAGATGGGAAATTTTAATTGAAGACAATGTTAATAGATGTTATGCATATTTATTGTCATATTAATGTTGATTTCTCAAACTTATGATGTGTTGTCACCTCTGAATTGAGGGTAGATGTCCGGACTATCATCTCCAACATGTCTGTCACATTGCTAGTGAAGAGGGTTGCTGGATTGAATCAATCATGCACTAAGATCTTTGTTCTTAGAACAATACATCAGATGTTTAGGAATACATAAATGAAGACCTGTGACAGAACGAGATCTTCTATGAAGGGCAAACTTAAGTTTAATATTAGTTCTTTGAATTGTGATTTGTGTTGAGTGGAATTGGAAAGTTTGGAACACATTATGATTAGGTGTAGCTACATAAGAAGATTTGGAATGGGCTGCAAGCAACTTTGAACACTTATTATTCAAGTGATACATGGGAGGAAACTATCATTTGGCTAGTGAAAGTACGGATGGGAAACCAGGCAGATTACAAAGCACTTAAGATAAGCTGGCTTTCAATGGTTTACAAAGTTTGGAAAGAAAGGAATTTTATGATTTTCTGACAACAAAGTAGAAGTGCGGATAACCTAACTAATCTTCTAACAAGGGGACTTGCGGATAACCTAACTATTAGCGTGAGGAGGAGATGAGCATAGAGTAGGTTGATTTTTGGGACCATTACGACCTCGTAATCTAATTCTTTTGTATTATCCTAATAGTACAGTTGCATACTTGGTTGTGTAAAAAAAGTTTATCCTTTTTCGTCGTGTTCTGAATGTCTAACATTAATGAAGTGAATGCCTTTACATGTTTACAAATTGTCTCCTCTTATTGTAACTTTTGTACTGACTTAAACCACTACGTATTGCAAGGAAGGAAATTTCCCTTCAATGCATGAACCAATACTTTCCATGTGTCATTCCACTGTCTCCTACATTTAAGTCACCGGTAATTTCGGCTCTCCACTGTAATTTGGCGTCTTCCACCAAATACATGCTGGTTACCACGACCTTCTTCGTTTCAAGAACTCTAGAATCATCAAAATATTGTTGCACATTCCAGAAGAAGTTTTCCAATGCCTTAGCATCGAAATGCTTTGGATTTGGGACATTTAGTGAAGAGCAGTTTGTGCCACCCCAGAGTAGCATTGTTTCTCAGTAGGCTTGGTATAATTAATATGACTGTTAGGAGTTTTATGTTATTTTTACAGAGAGTATCCAGACAAGAGTTTGGTATAATTATTATGACTGTTCGGGGGGGCTGTTGTATCAACCAACATACTTGTCTTTACTATAATTATCAACTGTCATTACTGTCAACTGCCAACCGACATAACTGTTACTGTATAACTCCATCTTAAGAGTTAGAACGATTCCGGTCTTTTCAAAATTTATGTATTGCATTTTTACCTAGTGATACTTTCTTGTTTCCTTGTTAAGAGTATGCTATTTGATCAGCAAATTACAAAGAGTGCTCTTACTGCCAAAATGCATCAAAGGAGCTTACAGCCCACTTCCAAATATTTCATTATAGAGCATATTGAACCAGCCGAGGGCAAATGCCACACTTGATGCTAAACATTTGAGGAATGACTTCGTAAGGATGCTATTAAGTGTTCATCATTTAAGATTGTTCGGTAAGTTTCAATGTTCTTGATCGAGTATAAAGCGTGTGCCTCGTGGACTGGACGAATGAAAATTCATAGTGAACTGAGGCAATCGGTTCACAATGATCTCCAGTAGAAAATTAAGGGTATGCTGTGCTGACATCTTCACAATGCTCATCGTTTAAAAATCACGTTACCAAAAGGATTTTATTTCGGACATGGAAAAGCTTCTTCGTACATCAAATGAAATGGTTGTTAGATCTCTATTTTATGTGAAAAACAATATAAGTATCTAATTTGAGAAGACATACAGCATTAATTGGTAGAACAGTAAAGGGAACATCCAGTAGTCGAGCAATATTCCTAGTCCATGGAAGAAGCTCACACAAGACAAATGACATGCAGCATAATTGGTAGAACAGTAAAGGGAACATCCAATAGTCAAGCAATATTCCTAGTCCGTGGAATAATCTCACACGAGACAAATACTATTACACACCCTCAACTTGTGACAAGGCATGACTTAGTCCTAGATTATCTACTCTTCTTATCTAGTTTGTTAAGATATTGTAGATATTTTTGTTACTCATGTTATTATTTATTGATATACCTATGTAACATTTGATTCAGTCGAATAGAACGATTCTATACACAACCTAATCTCTATATGATATCAGAGCTGTTTTCATCCTAACGGAACACAAAATTTTTCAAATGGCTTCTTGCTTTCAAGCATTTTTTTTTCTTTTTTTCCTTATTCACATATCAAACGCACCACGTAAATCATGGCTCCAAATGTTGTTCTTGTCAATGAAGATAACTCAGGCATCGTTGCCTTAAATATGCAAACTAGATTCAGACTCACCGGACATAATTATCCGGCTTGGAGAGTCTAGCTTACATCATTGTTCATTAGTTACGACTTCTTGGGATATGTCGATGGAAGTACTCCACATCTTGAAGAAACTGCAGTCAACTTCAAGAAATGGATAAGGTAGGATCGTTTTATTCTCCGTGCCATCATGAGTTCTGTTGATGCAACAATCATCAACATGTTAGGCGACATGCAGACTTCTCATCTAGCCTGGGCTTTACTCGCCCGACTGTACGCAAATAAGTCTTGTTCCCGCATCATGACTCTCAAGGAACGACTAATTAATCTCACAAAATAGACCAGATTATTTCGGAGTATCTCCAGTGACTCTAAAGCATCACTGATGAACTTGCTATTATTGGTAGTGTTGTAGATGACACAGACCTCATCATTCACACTCTTAATGGCCTTCCAATTGAGTATAGCGATTTGTGTGCGGCTCTCTAGGCTCGTGAGAGTCCAATCTCCTTCGAAGACCTTTACGATAAACTTATCGACCATGAAACATTTCTAGCAAAGAAACGTGTAAGTTTTCCTGCGTCTACCATCGCTGCAAATGCGGCAACTCGGGTGTGGCAATCACAACATCGAGGAGGACAAAGGTCGGGTCAGTACTATCAATGCCCTAGACACCAGTTGATGCAAGTAGCTCCCAGATCCAATTTTCTACGTGATGTAATATGCTAATATTGTGACAAGCCTAGGCACTCAGCGAAGGACTGTCGGAAGCTACGACGTGGGCTTAAAACTGGTACAAGACCAGGCGCTCATCTTGCATTCTCACAGGTCGGTGCTACTGGTGCGATGCAGTTTGCATCCCAGCCTGGTGCAGTACAATTTGTTCAACCTGGCACTCTTTTACCCACACCTGTCTATCACTATAGAGCTGCACCTACGCCTGAAGCGAGCTACCAGCATCCATCATCACAGCAGGAACTTCACTACGCAGCACCTACACATTTTGGCTCCTCAGCGAATGATCCCTCGACATATCCTGCACAATCAGTACCTGCTCCTTCGACTTATTCAGCATCTGCTGTAGCCTCTTCCCAAGACTGAATTCTCGATTCAGGGTCGTCTCACCATATCACTAATGGGTTTCACAATTTGAGTCTTAGCATGCCGTATTCGGGTAATGAAAAACTTCAAGTTGGTGACAGTTTCAATCTCCCAATCTTTCATATGAGAAGTTTTCGGGTTCTAACTGAAAAAACTAAAAGTGTTAACTGTTTCGTGAAACTTCTTTGACACCAACAAAATAAAAACAAGTAAAACCGAAACAATTCAAAATATCAGAAATTTGGTAAAGCAGTTCGGCACACCTTGTCTATATTTGAGGGGCTCTCACCCAGCTTAATCACTTTTACCGAAGTACAATAAATTTACCCAAGGCTTTATTGAGCTGACACCACTCAACCCTTGACATTATCTCTCAACCTCACTTTCCGTGAAAGAATTTTACACCCAATAGTACAACCACCTTGTACTAACCTCGACTGAGGATTTTTCACACACTGTTTACTAATAAAGACAATTAATCCAACAACTCAAATGATTAAAATAACTAGAGACAAAAATGATAATACTCTTGAGATAAAAAGAAAGACTTCCTTATAGATTTTATCTTCTTGAAATAACCCAGCTGAAACCTTCCACCATAGCTTGCTCTTTCTTTATAAAAAAACAATTCACCAAAAGACACATTAATTGCAGCGATAAGAAAACCACTGCGCCTCCGGAAAAACGTCTCACCCATGAGCATTGCCTCCACAGTAAATCCAACACCAACACAATATGCGTTATTTTCCCTATTTCCATATAAACGCAGCCAACAACGTTTTCTATATAATAACACGTGACATCCAGCTGCAATCAATCCACACACCTCGACTTCCACCATATATGAAAGAAATTCAAGATGCAATGTTTAGCTCGAAAAGAAAACACCATACATAGCTAGCCAAGGATGTTTCCAAGATACGCGTGACCTCCACTAGTTCAAAATAATCCACGCAGGCTGCTTTCACCTTATACCAAACGTGAGACACAATATTCAACTGCATAAAACACCAAGTGTGCAGCCGCCAATTTGTTTCATCGACACGTGACCTCCACAACACCAGTAACGCACAGACACACGGAGTTTTTTCCAAGTGACATGTTTTTGATAGACTTAATTAAAACACAATCTCTAGATGCATGTTTTTGATAGACTTCAATTAAAACACAATCTTTAGATGCATGCTTTTGATAGAATTCAATTAAAACACAATCTTCACATCTACTGCATATCCACGTGTATGATTTGAACATCTATTAAAACACAATTTTCACCTATCTTCATCAATCCATATAATAATTTTAATTTTCTTATATGTCTAATTTAAAATGTCAAAACTAAATAAGGTATATATAAAATATATCCTAACACTAACCAACACAAAATCTTTATTTTTTGGCAATGTTTTTTACGTACCAAACATTAATCACAATCTTATTTCGATAAAATTTTTTTGAATTACTAACAAGATTTTGGAATTTTTTCCAAATTTCTTTGAGGTGAAGGACTTACGAATGAGAGCGGTACTTCTCACGGGTTCTAGTCATGGAGATCTATACAATCTCAATCTTCGCAACCTAACACCAAAAGTTTTGTTCACAAAAGCACTACAACCTGATGTTCTTCATCACACCCTTGGTCATACGTCTCTTAGAGTCTTTCGACAACTCCAGTCTTTATTTCCACTCAAGAGTCCATCAACAGAGTCGTCTGTTTGTGTCTCGTGCAAATGCATGAAAAGTCATAAATTGTTGTTTTCTTTTCAACATTTAGTTAGTAATAAGCCACTGGAACTTTTGCTTACGGACGTTTGGGGTCCGACTCCAATGGTCTCTCTAGATGGTTATCGTTTTTATGTCATTTTTGTAGACCATTATTCCAAATATATTTAGTTATTTCCTCTTCAAAATAAATCAGTCGTTGAAATTTTTTTCAACACAAAATAAAATCCCTCTATATTGACAATGGGGGTGAGTTTCTAAAACTCCGCTCTTTTTTGGCTACTCATGGCATCTCTCACTTTACTACTCCTCCCCACACACGTGAACTAAATGGTACAACAGAACGTCGACATTGTCACATTTTCTAAACTGTCTGGTCTCTACTTCACTTTAGGCACCTTCCTCCTATTTTTTGGTCCTATGCTTTTCAGACAGCGACATATTTCGTTAACTGTATGCCAACACCACTACTTCACATGAAGTCTCCCTATAAAGTTCTTCGTCAAACTCAACCTTCCTACAAACACCTCATCCGTTTGGTTGCTTATTTTTTTCCATAACTACGTCCATACGTCGACCACAAACTTCAACTTCGCTTCGCACCTTGTATCTTTGTGGGCTACTCATTGACACAATTTGCATATCTTTGTCTTGACCCAAAAACAAACAAGGTTTATACATCTCAACACGTTGAGTTTACTGATGATCAATTTCCATACCCACAGCTAGTTCAGTCCACATCTTCACACAATAATCCTATTCACGTTCCTAACAATCCCCACCATATTATATCTACTGGACCCGTGACTTTGACTTTTGAGATTGTACCGCCTTCATCTGAGGTCGCTTCACATCCTACTATCATCAACTCAGCACCACCACAACAAAATACTTATCCCATGGTCACTCGCTTAAAAAATCACATCTTTCGACCAAAAATTTTCACCACCTCCAAATACCCTTTACCCAATATAGATGAGCCTAGAACCATAACTGAAGCTCTTAAAAATCCTGAATGGCATGTTTTAGCTTTTTTGGAATATGATGCTCTTGTTCAAAATGCAATGTGGGATTTGGTTCCAACTTCAGAGGCAACAAATTTGATTGGCTGCATGTGGATATTTCGAACCAAATGGAAACCAGATGATTCAGTTGATAAATACAAATCCCAACTAATAGCAAAATGATTCAGTCAATGTCCTGGCATCGAATACAAGGAAACCTTTTCTCCGGTAATCAAACATCCAATGGTAAAAATGGTTCTTACTGTTAGGATTTATTTTCCAATATATCCTATTTTTATTTTTGACATTTTTATTGGTAATGGGGTATTTTGTTGAAATTGGAAAGTGGATTAATTGTCAATTGGCTTGATTTCGGAGGTTGATATTATCCATATTTGAAAAGGATTTGTAAAAGGCAATTTTAGCAGATTACGTAACCAAGGTGAATATTTTTTAGCAGATTGCGTGACCAAGGTGAATGGCTTGCTGACGTGGATTTTTGTAGTAGGGCATCTTTCTTTTGAGAGGTGGATTTGGTTTGCATCATTATTGTGTGTGGGTATTTTGTTTTGTTGGGGCTGTCGCATAAAATATTGGTTGTTGAAGATATGAAATTTACTAGTGGCTGCGTCATCGTTGTTCTTCTTGATCTTTTAAAGGAGCTGTCCGTGTGAGGTATTTTGTTTGGTGCGCAGTATACGACGTTATTCTTTTATTCAAGCAGTTAGTGACGTGCAATTGCTGTTTTGTGAGAAACTGCGTGGGCGTCTGGCTGTGAGCTATTGCGTTGATGCTTCTTATCTTCTGAATGTGTAGTCTGCTGTGAGGCTTTCTTGAATGCAGTAATATTCGACTGAGTTTGATTTTCAGCAAGTATTTGATTGGTGATATGCTGTTGATGTTGGTGCTGGAAAATTTATATTGATTGGTTGATGTTCGAGGCTTAAAGAAGACTTTGTTACAGATCAGTTTACATTCTTTTAGTGCTGCTATTTGGGTTATTTGTGTGTAATTTCAAAATTGGAATTATTATTTTATTGAGTCTATTTATCCTTGTTTTTGAAGTAGAAATAGGTTGCAAAATCCTCTGACGAGGTTAACACAAGTCGGTTGTGTTATTGAGTGTGAATTCTTTCACGGGTAGTTAGGCTGTGGGTTGGTTACATAGATTGGGTCTCTCGGGTTAGATCAATCTGGTGTAATTTCTGTGAACTACAGTGAAAGAATTGAATATGGGTGAGGGCCCCGCAGACGTAGGCAAGGTGTACCGAACTGCGTTACCAAACGTCGGAGTTTTTCATTATTTTGCAGTTGTGATTTTTTTTATTTACTTGCGCGAAGAAAAATTTGAGGATAGTCTGCGAATTGATTAACGATTTAATTGTTTCAATTGGTATCAGAGCGGGTCACCAGTTCAGAACTTGGTAGCAAGTTGGTGTAGATCCGAGATTAGCAGTTATGGCT
>JAOTAX010000007.1:22256590-22277012 GCA_025629825.1 Erythroxylum guanchezii
TTCAATTATACCTTTCATTTATTTCAAGAAATCATACTATATTTCCTCATTTAATTTTCATTTAATAAATCAAATCTTCAAGAAAAGTTCGGGGTCCAACACTCCGAGCCTGAATATCTTTTTGTCCCCTATTTGAGCCTGAATATCTTTTTGTCCCCTATCTTCAATAAATGTCTCCCTGTTAAGAGTAGAATCTTTATTCCTTTCTATTTGTGTTTGCAGTCCACTTGCTTTGTCTAGGCTTGTGTCTTTGTTTGTTCCCATGTAGCCTCTCGGTTTATCAGGAACAAACACTCTCATATCTTAAATCATCATTCAAGACCATTTTACTCATACTTCGGATCTCCTATGTGTGTGACTCATTAGGTTCCCAATTATATTGGCCACTTGAATTAACACTTAATTTAAGTAAGTCAAGAGTGGCATCTAGCAACACGTCATGACCCCCAATTGACCGGAAAGTTAGTGGTTTGACTACGAACCCTTCTATACACAATGTTGCCATGCAATTTGTCCTTTCACCATCTATACCTCACTTGGTTTAGAATATGGTCAAAGTGTTAACTCCCACTAGACTAACTATGTCACATCTAATCCAGGTGATATTAGATCTTGTCTTGAGGATCTCATTACTCTATGTATCATTGAAGACTCTCTTCATGACACATATCTGCCCTGGCCAGAGACTCCCGAATAATGATCTCGACAAGAGGCCTTGGGTATTACCTCTATTAGACTGCTCCATGCTAAACCTCTTTAACATTTTGTCTATATATGTACACTAAGAAAGACCAAGCAACCTCTTAGATCTATTTCTATAGATCCTTATCCCTAAAATTTAAGTTGCTTCTCCAAGGTCTTTTATAGAGAAGTTCTTAGCTAACTAAATTTTGACTGATTGCAAAGTAGAGACATCATTTCCTATTAGCAATATATCATCTATATACAATACAAGGAACACAATTGCACTCCTACTAACCTTCTTACACACACATGGCTCATCCAGATTTTGTGAGAAACTAAACTCTTTGATTATTTTATCAAATCGGATATTCCAACTCCTAGATGCTTACTTCAATACATAAATAAAAATTTGAAGCTTTCATACCTTTTCTCCATTCATGGATATGAAACCATCATGTTGTGTCATATACACATCCTCGGTTAGGTTTCCATTAAGGAAATTCGTCTTCACATCCATTTGTCATATCTTATAATCATAATGAGCAGCAATGGCTAAGAGTATCCTAATGGATTTAAGCATAGCTACTGGGCTAAATGTTTCGTCATAGTCAACACTTTGCCTTTCACGATAACCGTTAGCTACAAACCTAGCTTTATGGGTAACTACATTACCCTCTATGTTAGTTTTCTTCTTGAAAACCCATTTGCACCCTCTGGGTTTTGTCCTTTCGAGTGGGTCAATCAAAGTCCATACTTGGTTTTCATACATGGAATCCATTTCGAATTTCATAGCTTGAAGCCATTTGTCAGATTTTGAACTCTTCAGAACCTTTTTATAGTTAGTAGGCTCATCATCTTCTATGAGCAATACGCTGTTAAGTTCACTTATGAGAAATCTGTATCTCTCGGGAACATGACGTATTTTACCTGACCTACAAGCTTCTTGTGTGTCAGAAGATTCAACTATTGTTTCATCTTGATGAACAATAGACACGGGTCTAGGCAGTTGATCTGTATCTGTTTGAGCATCTTGAACTTTCATAAGTTCAATTTTGCTCCCAATTTCTTCTCTTAGAAGAAACTCTTTCTCTAAAAAACAACATGTTTTGAAACAAACACCTTTTGTTCCAAAAGATGGTAAAACTGATAGTTTTCTTAGGATATCTTACAAACAGACACTTGTCAGATTTAGCTTCAAGCTTATCTGGCTGAATCTACTTCACATAAGCATGACAATCTCAAACTTTCATATGAGAAAGATATGGTTTCTTGTTAGTCCATATCTCATATGGAGCAATATCAACTAACTTGGATGAGACTCTGTTTAATACATAAACAGAAGTTTAGAGTATATACCCCCAAAAGGATTTTGGTAAATTTGCTAAACTCATCATAGACCTCACCATGTCTAACAAAGTTTGGTTTCTCCTCTTAGCCACACCATTGTGTTGTGACGTGTAAGGTGGAGTCCACTAGGACAATATTCCATTATCTCTGAAATAATCTAAAAACTCTTGGCTTAAGTATTCACCACCTCGATCCGATCGAAGTGATTTAATACTTCTCCCAAGTTGTTTCTCAACTTCATTTCTAAATTCTTTGAACCTTTCAAAGGCTTTAGACTTGTATCTTATAAGATACATATACCCATATCGAGAATGATCATTGATAAAGGTAATGAAGTATACGAAACCACCTTTGGCATATATGGACATCAGACCACATACATCACTATGTATTAGGTCTAAAAGTCATCAAATGCCTTCTTCTGCTTCAAGGACTCCAGTTAGGCCTTACAGTTTCTCTTCTAGTTGCCATCCTTGCCACAGTGGAATGCATATATGGACATCGAACTACATACATCACTATGTATTAGGTCTAAAAGTCATCAAATGCCTTCTTTTGCTTCAAGGACTCCAGTTAGGCCTTACAGTTTCTCTTCCAGTTGCCATTCTTGCCACAGTGGAAGCAAGTTTCCTTCGAGGCAGTCTTCTTTGCTTTCTTGACACCTCTCTTAGGCCCTGTGGACTTCTTCTTCTTTTGGTTCTTTTTCTTCGAGCCAGAAAAGTCCACCACCATCACAACTTTGTCCTTGTGGACAAATGACTCAACTACGTCGAGCATGTTGACTAGCTCGGAAATTGTGCTAGATATATTGTTCATCCGATAGTTAAGCACAAATTGTGAGTAACTATCGGTTAAACCCCTCAGAAATAAATTAATACTTAATTTATGATCCAAAAGAAAACTCAAGGAAGCCAACCGTTCAATGTAGCCATTTATCTTCAGTGTGTACTACACTGGAGATGTCCCCTCAACCATCTTAGAGCGGAAGAGCAATCGCGAAGTCTCAAACCTTCTGACCTTGCTTGCTCATCAAAGAGCTCCCTAAGATGATAGACTATGGGGTGAGCATTCATAGCCTTGTGTTGCTTTTACAGCTCCGGTGATATAATGGCTAACATAATACAACTAGCCATCTCGCTATCATCGAGAAGCTTCCTATATGTCCTCCGATCATCATCAAAAGCATTAGCAGTAGAGGATCAGGAAGTGGTTCTTCCAAGACATAACCAAGCTTCTTGGACTTGAGAACTATTCTCAAGTTCTTGAGCCATTCAAGGAAGTTTGGTCCAGTCAACTTATTAGCTTCCATCAATGATCTTAAAATCACATTAGTACTCATGGTGTTGACTCGGGAATAGCAACCTTTCGTCAAAGAGAGAAAAATTAGAATGTACTTAAATGCATGTCTATAAGGACTTTAATAACACGCATTATGGCTCCCACTATTTTTACGAATTCATAACCCTCAATATAAATCCGAGAGAACTCGTAGAGAAATTCTCCTAGTAGGTCAATATCCAATATTCCTAAGAATGACCTTAAGTTTGTCCAACAAGCCACCTTAGTTCAACCGATAGGTATCGATCATACCAATTGCATCTCTAATGCAACTATTGAATCTAGTGCTATCAACTGTTGATGTGTGCACACTTATTGGGCTATCAACTCTTGACACTTGTATATTTAATGTACACTACTCAACTTCGCCTCTATCCATGTTGATCTTGAGTTTGCCCAACAAACCAACGCTTCTAGTTAAAACCAACTTATTAATTTAGAAATCCTATTTCTATGGTTCAAACAGATCCGTGTAAAGCGAGATTAGGTTTACCCAATAACCCTGGCCCTAAGTCCATAACCATCCATCATGCAAGCCCACACATATTCCTAACCATGCATTCTCTAATGCATATATGTAAACATATCATTTTGGTTATGACATCTTATGAATCCTAACATGAAAGGCTCAATCCAACACTTGGATTACTATCTTCCTTTTACTAACTTGGCTAACATTACTATTGTATGTTATTTTAGTTGGAATTAATATTAATCTAATTAACATGAATTCCTAATTCCAAAAATTAATTTATAATTAATTTACCTTAAAATAATTATTTGATGTCCAAAATTAAACAACTTCAATTTTGTCACACATGTTAATTTTTCTAGTCTTACTAGAAAATCTATTACTATACTAAAATTAATTCAAAATTAATTTCTATAATTTTCCAAAATTTCAAGAACATCAAATCATCATTCCAAGCATATCTAGGTCATTTAATGATGATCAAAATAATTTAGGAATTACCCAAAAATTATTATGATCATCGAAACACCGATAAGACACCAAAAATGACAAATATGACTTCTAAAATTTTTCTAGAAATCAAATTTCAAGCAAAATCATTTAGGCATGCATAAAAAATCAAATTAACACATTTTATCACATATAAATATTTTTAAGGTTCTAGAACTGAAATATAAACATACGAAAACATCAAACAAAACAGATCATATAATTTGTAGAAAACTGTCCAGATCTGAAAAATTGTTTGATAAAAATATTAAAACATTTGTAATAATTATACAAAAATTACAAAGGCATAACACATGCCAAATATGTTCACATAATTTTTCTAGAATGAAATTCTACAAAAATCATGCGTAACCTCATCAGTTTAGCCAATAGGCAGCACATGCTCAGTAGAAAGACATATTTCATGCATGTTTTTGTAAATTCGAAATTAAATATTTTAATCACATTAAAAATATTTTCAATCACACTAAATCATTCATGTACATCTTATGAATAGATTGGGAAAAGAAAATCGCGAAAACTATTTTTCTATAATTAATTTCGAATAAAACATTACAGGACCCTAAGTTGTCACAACCATAAAAACAGTTTTCACATGTCATGTACTCTACATCTAAAAAGGAACAAAATGACTATGATACCACTGTAAGGTTCCAATCATGCATCTCATATATAATATATATCAAATATACACAGTAGAAAATAAAACGGAACCTCAAAAGATCTACTCATGCATATAGATATAGAAAACAAAAACATGAAATGTAAGATGTTTACATACCTTTCTGACGATCTCCTTAGTTCTTTAATCTTCTCCACGTCGGGTTGTCGTAAACCACAACGATCAACGTAGACCATCTCTAATGAAAGTCCACACAAAGATAGAAGGATGAAACCGCATTAGGATATGACTAGAATTCTTTCTTTGTGCTAGCAATGACAAGAACTCTTGTGAGAGTTAGAGAGGAAAAGAGTGTGTGTGTTAGAAAGAACATTTCTTTCACTTGTGTCTTACATAAGATGCACGAAAATTATCTCTATTTTCTGCACCATTTGGCCTTCTATAACCCCCATCACTAATGGAGAGTTATGAGAAGTTAATGGTCATGAATAACATGCATTAATGGAAGTTGTGGGAAGTTAATGACCATGAATAACATGTATTAATGGAAGTTTGGGGAAGTTAATGACAAATTAGCAGCCAACAACACTTTTTTCTAATCCATTCCATGCAACGTTTCTACCACAATCACATCGCGATACAATCCCGAAACACTCTCTCATAACTTAAATCACCATTCAAGACCATTTTACTCATCCTTCGAATCTCCTACTGGTGTGATCCATTTGGTTCCCGGTTATGTTAGCCACTTGAATCAACACTTAATTCAAGTAAGTCAAGAGCGGTATCTAGTAACACGTCATGACCCCCAATTGACCGGAAAGTTAGTGGTTTGACTACGAATCTTTCCATACAAAATGTTGCCGTGCAATTCATCATTTCACCATCTATACTCTACTTGGTTTAGAGTATGGTCAAAGTATCAACTCCCACTAGACTAACTACATCACATCTAGTCCAAGAGATATTAGATTTTGTCCTGAGGATCTCATTACTCTATGTATCATTGAAGACTCTCTTTATATGACACATATCTGCTCTGGCCAAAGACTCCCGAATAATGACCCCGATAAGAGGCCGTAGGTTTCATCTCCTTCTATCAGGAGTGACGAATCCTTTATTGGCTACTCAATTACCTTCGAATACTTCAAGATGTATCCAATCACCACCTTATAAGTACCCCTAAAAGACATCGATGAATGGAGTCAAAGTACAAGATCAATATCCGAGATATCCTTGAGCACCTTAAGTCAAAGGATACTGGCACCATTGCTATGATGAGACTATCAATGACACTAGAATAGAATATCCATATGATTGTCTCATAGTAGATCAATCCACTGTACTTACTACCCTTAGTAAGCATCCACATGTTAACTCTAAACAACTATTGTCTACAGATTATGAGATCTACTGTTTGATCCAATCAAGGAGTATAACATGTGCTAGTCTATCCGAATTAATGATATTCTATCTCATTAATCCTATAACTAAGGAAAGTTTAGATACTAACATAATTACATATGATAGGAATCTCATTATCATGATCTTGTTATGATTTCTTCCATGCTATGTTTTGTATTAAGAACTTCATTAAATCAATTTAAGATTAACATCAAATCCATAAATGTATGACCATCGAAATAATGAAAAATGCCTTTATTAATCATAAAATGATTTGTACAATAAGTGCTAAAGGTAATTACCTTTAGAGCACTTCTCTAATAACAGACTCATTAAAAACACCTGAATTTGGACTCATGGGTCAGTCCATTGCCATCCCTATTTGAGATAAAGACATTAGGTGTGCACAGGGTGTGACTACCTATGAAGGACAAACTTAAGTTTAATATTAGTTCTTTGAATTGTGATTTGTGTTGAGTAGAATTGGAAAGTTTGGAACACATTATGATTAGGTGTAGCTACATAAGAAGATTTGGAAAGGGCTGCAAGCAACTCTGAACACTTGAATGATTCATGGGAGGAAACTATCATTTGGCTAGTGAAAGTGTGGATGGGAAACCAGGTAGATTACAAACTTTTATGATTTTCAAACAACAAAGTAAAAGTGCGAAGCAGATTCTTCAAGAGATGACACATCATATCCAAATTAACCTTCTAGCAAGGAGAATTGCGGATAACCTAACTATTAGCATGAGGAGGAGATGAGTATGGAGTAAGTTGATCTCAGCGACCATTATGACCTCGTAATCTAGTTCTTTCGTACTATCCTAGTACCGTTGCATACTTGGTTATGTAAATAATATTTATTAATTAAATCTATTAATTTTTCGGGAAAAAAAAGTTTATCCTTTTCCGTCGTGTTCTGAATGTCTAACATTAATGAAGTAAATGCCTTTACATACTTACAAATAGTCTCCTCCTATTGTAACTTTTGTAATGACTTAAACCACGACGTATTGCAAGGAAGGAAATTCCCGTTCAATGCATGAACCAATACTTTCCATGTGTCATTCCACTGTCTTCTAGTATTTAAGCCACCGTTAATTTGGGCTCTCCACTGTAATTTGGCCTCTTCCACCAAATACATGCTGGTTACCACGACCTTCTTCGTTTCAAGAACTCTAGAATCATCAAAATATTGTTGCACATCCAGAAGAAGTTTTCCAGTGCCTTAGCATCATGAGCATCATCGAAATGCTTTAGATTTGGGACATTTAATAAAGAGCAGTTTGTGCTACCCCAGAGTAACATTGTTTTTGAGTAGGCTTGGTATAATTAATATGACTGTTAGGAGTTTTATGTTATTTTTACAGAGAGTATCGACAAGAGTTTGGTATAATTATTATGACTGTTAGTGGGGGCTTTTATATCAACCAACATACTTGTCTTTACTATAATTATCAACTGTCATTACTTTCAACAGTACGGGCCCTGGGCAGGGGTAGGCAAGGCTGCCCAGGAGCCCACTCTCACTAAAGGCCCGTCTTCAATACATTTCAGCAGCATTTATTATTTAGAAAGGTAGTAAATCTTTAGTTTTCAAAGAAGAAAAAGTTAATGTTAATTAACAAATAACTTCCTTTATTAGCTATATTATAGAAAAAGTTAGTATTAACTTTTAATCTTAAAAGCTAAATAACTTTCTTTTTAACTATGCAACTTTAATTTATTATATTTATAAATACCTTTGAAGCATTTAAGTGTATTTCTTACACTCTATTTTTTTTTATTTTCACAAACATATGAATCTAAGATATTTCAACTCAAAAATTGGTAGTAAAAAAATTTCACGGTTATGTCTTCTGAGTTCTTAGTGATAATTTAAAGGTAAAGTTTCTTATTTTTTTAATTTATTTTTAACTTATTAAATATTTGAACATATTATAATTAATTTGTAATTTGTCATTAACGTGGACATTATATCAGCATTTTAAATCAAATCATAATATTAAATGATATTGTGTTTTTTTTGTGTTTCTCCTTTTTTATTTTTAAATTACTTATTATTTATAAAAATATAATTAAACATTAATAAATATTTTAATTTTTGTAATTATAATTTTCATTATACTTTGCCATATGTAATAATTATTGGATTTGCGTTTTTGTAGAGGTTCACATAAGTTTAGTTATAATATGATTAAATCAAATAATTTAGATTACTCAATTCAAAGCCTACATAAACGATTTCATTTATTATAAAATTTGTATAATTCTATTAAACATGTTGTGATAATTAAATAATAATAAAAACTATTTGATAATTAAATAAGATCGTAAATAATTGAATGTGTTTGATTGGTTTTTTATAAATAGGTTGGTAACATTAGATTACTACATTTACCATTATGTTAATTCCTATAAAAAAATTTTATTAAAAAATCACTAATGTTAATTAAATTCAAAAGTTACAAAAAAATATTTGATTTAATAATTTAGACCGTTATCTGATTGCTTGACAAAATAATATTTGCAAGATATTATTAGTTGATGTTATGATCATTTAATATTTTGTTGAATATGTAGACTTATAAATTGGGTCACTTATGTATAAATATTAAAATTTAATAATAAAAATATCCTTTTAAAATTTACATATTTGTATATTGCTAATTTATTAGGAGTTTTTTTTTTTTTACTTCACCCAAGACCTATAAAATGTTAGAAACGGGCCTGACTGTCAACTACCAACCAACATAACTGTTACTGTATAACTCCATCTTAGAGTTAGAACGATTCCGGTCTTTTCAAAATTTATGTATTGCATTTTTACCTAGTGACACTTTCTTGTTTCCCTGTTAAGAGTATGCTATTTGATCAGCAAATTACAAAGAGTGCTCTTACTGCCAAAATGCATCAAAGCAGCTTACAGCCCACTTCCAAATATTTCATCTCTATTAGAACATATTGAACCAGCCAAGGCCGAATGCCACACTTGATGCTAAACATTGAGGAATGACTTCGTAAAGATGCCATTAAGTGTTCATCATTTAAGATTTGTTCGGTAAGTTTCAATGTTCTTGATTGAGTATAAAGCGTGTGCCTCGTGGACTGGACGAATGAAAGTTCATAGTGAACTGAGGCAATCGGTTCACAATGATATCAAGTAGAAAATTAAGGGTATGCTGTGCTGACATCTTCACAATGCTCATCGTTTAACAATCCCATTACCAAAAAGATTTTACTTCGGACATGGAAAAGCTTCTTCATACATCAAATGAAATGGTTGTTAGATCTCTAAATTATGTGAAAAACAATGTATCAAATTTGAGAAGACATGCAGCATTAATTGGTAGAACAGTAAAGGGAACATCCAATAGTTGAGCAATCTTCCTAGTCCATGGAAGAAGTTCACACAAGACAAATGACATGCATCATTAATTGGTAGAACAGTAAAGGGAACATCCAATAGTCAAGCAATATTCCTAGTCCATGGAAGAAGCTCACACAAGACAAATACTATTACACACCCTCAACTTGCTCCTCGAGCAAAATTGTTTTACAATCACTAAATTTTAAGATTCTGAACCATGTTGGCCAGGGAATGCTGTTTCAACAACTTCATGAAGGTTGAATCCTCCAGGAGAACATCCTGACCTATTTCACAGCTTCTAATCCACTTCTCAAGTACATTAATCTGATGCATAATGCTCTCTTTAGTTTCTGGCCTGGTGGTTTTAAGGCAGAGCTCCTCAACCTCAGCCCAGAAACACGATTCCAGTGATTGAATTGTCATCCTCCGAGCATATTCCCTCCACCTTTGTGTACATTGATACCTTTTTGGTCTGCCTCTCTTCATGTAGGCTCCTGTATCTTCATTCTTCAAATGTCGATAGTAATTTGCGATATCCAATGGCTCAACGATGTGACGATATCTAGTTCCAAGATCAATCCATAGCTCCTGTGCCTCAAAGTCGTCAGGGAGTTCATATCTTTTCAGCATTTCGACTATCTCATCCCAGATACCAGCTAGTTCTAGCCTTGCAATATTAGCCTTGAAATCATCTTCATATTTGGATATCTTGAAGGCATCATAATATCCTGTCTTGTTGAGTTCACATTTGCTTTTGTACGCCTCTAGCCATTTTAGCTCTCTCTCAATATCGTCCCGCTTTTTAACTATTGCTTCTTGATTCCTTTTCTTCTGCTTCACCAACTCCTCAGCTGCACGAAGACACAATCTAGCCCTTGAGCTCTGCAACCACAGAACAACAGTTATTAAAATCAAACTTTCATCTATAATGCGATGTTATATACTTCCTAAATTAAAACCTCAAGCGACTAACATTAACTTGCATAAAAATAGAGAACATATGATGAACAAAGAGTTAAAACTGATAAATCTTATGAAAGGAGCTGAACTTACCAAGCCTAAGTCATTTAAGGCTTTGCAAACCATTGTATCGTTGACACCATCTGAAGACAATGGAAGTGCCTCAAGATGATTATTATCCAATAATGTTACAGTCTGCATTGCTGAGCTGTCCTGAAGCTCATTTACGTAGTCCAAATGATCCTTAATGCTTCTAAGGGCAATGCTGTCTCGATCCTTCAAAGAGCTCAACTGTGAGGAATAGAAAAGAAGCTGCAGAATAGCATCTGAGTTCTTTATCATAATACGTTTCTGATCTCCTGCACAGAAGATGTAAGTCCCAAAGGGTCTATAAGGACTTAGTTCAATGATATTTGATACAGTCTCCAACATCAAATTTGAACTTCCCATCATCTTAGCCGCAGTGTAACTAGCAACAGATGATGCATTCCTTATCACAGTTTCATAGAAAACTGGAGCTTCTTGCACAGGTTCTTGCTTATAGGAATGGGACTTTGGATTGAAGAAATTGAGAATCTGCTGTAGCTGCTGCTGAATAGACGAAAGAGGAGAAAGTGAAATTCTTGGGACAATGTCATACCTCATAACAAAATGAATGAAGTAGCGGGACCAGTTTTCGCGCATCAACGCATGGTTCATAATTTTGTCACCAACAAGGGGAGAACCGAAAGTCAAACAGATAGGTTCTGCTCTGCTGGGACCTGATCGTTGGTACACTTCCAAGAACCAAATGGTGGCTAGAATGGCAATAGGCCCTCCCAAAGAATGTCCTGTAAACACAACTTGCTTCCCATCTCTCACAGCTGCTCCCACCTGATATTATCGGAAACCACTGCTTCAGGTTAACAGCTAATCACTTGATCGGAGTGCTCATCACTCTGTTTTATACAGAGTAGTACTCTTTCTTACGTTTAACAGTACAGTTAGTCTTTAGCTTCTGTGGAACTTATGAAACAGAAATGATTATGAAAAGGGGGTTACTAACTTGTTCGATGTTTCAATTTAACACTCTTCAAACTAGTAAAAATTTCTTCCCTGAGATTGTTGTTAGACTTATTGAGATTCTGCAGTCCTATTAGTTATAGCATCAAGACCCAGAAAATCTATAGCCGTCCATCACTTCAGCAGTACACATACATAAACAAATGTAAAGATCAACTCAACCAGCTCTTGACCGGATCACATACGACATTCAATCTAGTCAACAGAACAAATTACAGAAGCACCACAAAAATATCCAGCACAAAGAGATCACAAAATCAGACACACCCTATAACCATAGTAACCAGAACTGATTAATAAAACTATGTACCTCATTTTTGAACTTCGGATTGTCAAGAACAGCTTTGAATCTTCGTAGAAAGGCATCATTTACAGTAGCGATCTCATTCAGACCTATATATTTGAGAGAAGAAAACAGGTCAAGGTCAACTTTAGTGGTTCCAAAGGGACTTCCTTGGAACCATTCGTTAACAAGCCAATTCTGAGCAGAGAAGCTGAAAACAACTGCAGGTGAGTTGCGAAGTTTTTCGGAAAGATATTGTTTCTCTGGGGACTTGTGGGTTTTCATGGCTATTTTACATGCTTTCCTGATCACCTCTTCCCCAACTCCTATGTTGTCTGCAAGCCTGACACTAGCCATTTTCTCAGCTAATCTGAAATCTCAAACGGACAGTTCAGAGGTTATAAGAAGATGAGAAAGCTTCAAACTGCTGTGAAGTAGCATGAACTTGGGGAGTCGGGGATGGTCTTTATGAAGTCTCCGAGTTGTTTCCATTATTATTTATTAAAATGTTAAAGTTATTGACTTGACTTGCTTTTGGAAATTGCGAGGAACTTTACACAAGATGCTTCCGCGTGGAATTTAAGCTTAAGCCTAAACTTGTTGACTTGTAAAGACCAAGAAGTGTTTGTTACGTAAGTAGTTTGATTGACACGTGGTGAGTATAAATGTTTTCAGGGAAAAACTTTTGTATCGTATGGAAGAAGTTCAAAAAAAAAATAAAAAAATGATAAATTTAAAATTGCTATAACATTTTTTAAATAATAATTGATTTATGAATACATTATTTACAATATCTTAAATTATTAATAAAATATTAATCATGTTGTAATTTTATTTTATAAAATTAAATACGGTAAGCTATTTCATTTAAATTATAATATTTTTTAAAATTTTAACCTAAAATTTTATACATATATTGCAAATAATCTAATTAACCTTTGTTAAAATTTGGAAAATATTAAAAGAAGTTACTTTTATGATTTTTAAAGTTTGAAAATACAAAAAGTCATGAAAATTAAAAGAACGGTTTAAGTGTCGTCGAATTTTATATAGAGACAATAATAGAATTTCACACTTCTCAAAACCTTTTTTATTTTGATATGTCAAAAATAACATGTTTATTAATTAATGATAAGATTGCGTATTACTGTACTTTTTCAAACCCTCCATCTCAACAGGATTTATAGTAGAATATTATTGTTGTTGTTGTACAATAATAAGGTTTCCTCAAACATTCTTAAGTTATATTATGAATATTATCATAATAGGATGCATAAATATATATTTTATTTGTGATATATTACTATAAAATAAATATATTTAATAAATTACTAAAAATAAAATTTTAATAATATATTTTTATAACAAAAACTTGGTTGATCATATAAATAATAACTATAAATTAGGTTATTTAATAAATTAATAAATTAAATGAAGAATTTCAAGTCATCATTAGAAAATTTTAACATACTCCTTAACATTTTAAAACACTTAGTATCGAAAGACTTGAATGAATGAACAACACAAAACACTCAATCTCGCGAGAAAAGGCTAGAAAACTTTTAATAGAAAATTGAATCTTTGATGCTCTCAACTGAATCAGTGGAGTACTCGAGTATAACAACTCACGAAGGACAAAAGCTTGGCGTTATATAAAATAAGCAAAGTACTCTTAATAGTTTACTCAAACAATAGAAGAGAAAAAGCTTCGTAGGATGTATATAATTTATTGCAACTCAATGCCTTTATGTAACATAGGTCATAATGGTAAGTATCTTATGTTTCCATCTTGACTTACTAATATTAAGCAACAAATCCACTAACCCACAATTCTTAAAGACTAGGATCAATTAAGGACTAGGTTTAAAAAAAAGTAAATGGTCAATGACTCAAAGTTTAAATAGCAAATAAACAACAATATGTTAATGATGGGCAATAATCGGTTAAAAGGCAACCTACGAGCTGGTGTTGATTTATTCAATACTCCCCCTCAACACTAGCTTCTACTCTTTTCACCATACCAAGCTAATGGCAGAGATTTTCAAACTTGTTACCACCCAAGCCTTTGTTAAACAAATCTACAACTTTGTTTTCTATTATGACATGTTCAAACTAAATTTCTCCTTGCAAGAATTTTTCTTTGATAAAATGGTAATGTACCTCCACATGCTTAGTTCTTGTATGAAAAATTGGATTCTCTACCAACTGTATTGCTGACAAGTTGTCATAATACGAAGGCATACCATACTCTGTTGGCTGATGCAAGTCCTTCAACAATTACATAAGCTAAGTGTTTTCTTAAGTTGATATTGTTGTTGCTTGGTACTCTGCTTCTGTAGTTGACAGAGACACAGTTGGTTGTCTTTTGCTACACCAAGAAATTGCTCTGGAACCAAGAATAAAAACATGCCCGGTAGTTGGGCATTGGGTATCATGGTCACCTATATAATCAGCATCACAATAGCCAACTATCATCGAATCTTTACATTTCTTGTACATAATATCCTAGTCAGGCACACTCATTATAGATCTTAATATTTGTCAAACTGCTTCCAAATAACGCTTCTTTGGATTTTACATGTAGTGACTCATCACACTAATTGTAAAAGAAATATCTGGTCTTGTGAATGTTAAGTAGATAAGACATCTTACTAACTGCCAATACATTGTAGCATCTTCCAAATCTTTCCCTTTATGAGCACACATTCTGGAGTTTGGTTCCATTGGTGTCGAGATTGGCTTTCACTTAAGCATTCGAAACTTCTTCAACAAATCTTTGGAATATCTTCCTTCTTGAGTATGATCAATCTTTAGACCAAGAAAATGCTTAAGATATCCAAGTTCTTTCATTTGAAAGCAACTTGACAAATTCTCTTTTGTTCGGAGAATTTCTTCTTCACAATCTCTTGTGCTAATTAAATCGTTCACATACACTAGCACAATAGCTAACTTCTCTCCTTTAGATTTGGAGAACAAGCTATAGTCTATAGATGTCACCGAATAACCACTGTGAGTAAGAAATTCAACAATCTTATACCATGCCTTAGGTACTTGTTTTAATCCATAGAGTGCCTTTTGGAGCTTGCACACCCTTAGGATGATCTTAACTTTGAAAATTTATTGGCTGATTTATTTAGATCTCTTGATCTGGCTACCCACGAAAAAATGCATTCTTCACATCTATCTACCACAATTTCCAACTTTTAGCTACAAGTGTTAATATGATTCGTATAATTGTAAGCTTTGCAAATGGACTAAACGTGTCATCATAATCTAGTCCATATTGTTAAGAGAACCCTTGAGCTATCAGACGAGCCTTTTGCCTCTCAATTGATCCATCTGTGCAACATTTTATCTTGTACACCCATTTGTAAGAAATAGGCTTCAAGTCTCCTGGCTATAGTATAAGCTCCCAAGTCTGATTTCGTTCTAATGCAAAAAATTCCTCTTCTATAGCTTTAATCCACTCAGGATTTTGCTACAGTTACTCTAATGTATTTGGTTCTTTTGCATATGCTTTTTTTACTATAACGACATAGGCATACTTGAGATTGGCTTTCTGACTGTTATTGATCTTCTGAGTACAGTTGATGTATCTGCTTCTCTTGGCTCATTTTCTTCGCTTGTCTTTTGGTACACACCTCTTTGTCAAGGATTTTGAGTTACGCCTTCTTCAACATCTCCATTAACGTCTGCAACCTTAACTTCATATGAACTTAACTAGATTTGAGAAGTTTCCAATACCCCCTTAAAAACATCTAAGTTTGGTAATATTTCATTATTTAAAGATCACCATAAGGAAGCTTCATTAAACACCAATTTTGGGATGTGTAGCACTTGAAGCTTCAACAAACACCAATTTTGGTATGTGTAGCACTTCTTAGTTGTTAGATCGCAACATCGCCACCCTTTCCTCAGACTATTTTATCCTATAAAGATACACTTAATAACCTTTTTTTCCATCTTGCTATGCAAGTGATCAGATACAAATATGTAGCATACATATCAAAAGACTAAAAAATGACCAAAAATAGGCTTCACGTTCCAATTTTTTTCAAAAGGTTAGAAAAAACATAACCTTTGTTGAGGACAAGCCTATTGGTCACAAAAGTTGTAGTTTTTATTGCTTCTGCCTAAAATGGTACTGGACCATTCTTCACATGAAGTATACTTTGACATACTTATGGAAGTCCCTTTAATGTTGATTTCTTCATCATCACATCTAGCTTGCAATATCTAATGTGACTTAACCACATATGCTACAAGTCTTCTATCTTGTTTCTTCTTATCTTATCTACGTATGCAATTTCTTTAGAGATCACATAAACTGACTCCAATCTTTGTCTTTTGATCATCGTATAATCTTAAGGTCCAATATACCTTCACATCTTGTGGGCCAAACATAACAAAATGGCCAGGATATGTAAATTGTGCTACCAAGAGAAGATTTTTCTTCATACCTAGGATATGATAGATATTTTGGAGCAGCTCCTCGGTATCGCTATATTAGGGAAAGACTATCGTATTACCGATGTGAGCTATCAGTAACTTTGAGTTGTTCGCCATCACCACCACTCGACTTCCCTTGTACTCTGATAAGTTCTACAACTTCTCTTTATCATCGATCATAGGATTTGAGTAGCCTAAGTCAATAATCCAATCACTCTTATAATTGACTTGATTGAATGTTGTTGCTGTAAAGGCTAGCTCCTCTTCATCTACAATAAAGAATGCCTTAGCATTCTATTCGTCTTCACTTTTAGAAGTAGCAACATTAGTCTCAGCACCCTTCTTTTTTGACTGGAAATCTTTTGCCATATGACCACTCTTCTTATAGTTGTAGCACTTCCTATTGAGTGACCAATCCTATTTTGAGACTTTCTGTGATTATATACGTCTTTATGTTTCATGAAGATGACGAATAAGTGAAGACAAGATGGATGAAGCTCTTCTAGGGAGAAATCCCATGTAGAGTGACACATACCCATGTCTTCACTTACACAGTTGTGTGGATCAACCATGTGAAGAAGGACGTGAAGAGTGAAGACATACACGTTGGTGTACACACATATGTTCATAATATACACGGTCGTGTGTGATGACTGTGTGTCTCTCTGTGACTATGTACATTTATGAGTGAGGCGATGATAAAGAGACATGGTCTGTAGCGCCTCCTTACCGCATGGTACACACTGGGACGCCCGAAGGTCATGCTGGTACATATCCTACGATAAGGGCCAGCTACTATCTATCACTACATTCACTTCACATGGCATCATATTTTTATTCACTTATAAAGCATTATAAGAAAATCACAATATTTTAAAAACCAACTTTTTCCTCATTTCATTGCACAAAATCGAAAGCCTACATTGTGTCTTTCAACCTTTACTACATGTACAACATCAAAACCTAGTACAAAAATACTACATGAAAGAGGAAAATATATAAAATCTATCTAAGCCGTCTAAAAATTCTAGTTGACCGACCTTTGAGCCATGACTTCTCTTGCTAAATCACAATCTACACAGTTGGTAGAGCCTCTCAGTAGCTAGAGTAGTCTCTCGATCCTGAAAAGACAATGTTACAATTTTGGTGAGTTTTGTGAACTTAATGAGGTAACCATCATCGATGGTTCACTCAATTCATGCAACACATCATTTCACATAACAAATATTTCACAAAATTGCACTTTACATCAGTATCACATTTTCACTTAAGCATAGGCAAATTTGGCATTTCAATCCAGCAAACATACTTAACAAAATGCATATGAAATTCTCATGAGACACTTTTTCAATTATTACTTTGTTGTGACCGAGTGCCTGAGCTGTCTCGTATCCATTTAGGATACCGGGTTTATTAATAATTGTCCCTTATTCGATGAGGATACATGACTCATTTTACATAGTGAGCCTTAGGCTCTTAATCACTGTCTGAGGTCGAGGCTCTTTTCACACGTTGAGCTTTAAGCTTTGATTGGTGGCTACTCTGGTCATAACTCCCATTATCTGATCATGCATTTATGTATGGAATGCATCTCACTTTTTCAATCAATCATATCATAAAACACATAGTTCTTCACATTCACATTCAAGCAGCACTTTAATATATATTCCACATTTCACAGTCATCAGACCTTCTGTCCGAAAATCAACTCAACCAAATCCCATTCATTCATCATTGAAAACATAATTTTAAGCAAACAGTAATTAAGAGAAACTGTCTAGGTTACTCACTATTTGCTTCCAAAGCTAATGTAGCACCCCAACTCCCCTGGTGCCCAAACTCGATATTGTGGGTGATATCCGGATTCGTACCCCGTGAGGGTGGTGTGCTAGAGCACTCAATCATTTAGAAATCGGTATAATTTTTTTTGAAACCATAAACACAATATGCAAAAATCCATAACCAATTCGGGCCCACTTTCATTCATAAACATTTTCAATTAACACAATACAATCAACAAAATTTTCAATAGTCGTTTGGGCCCTCTAATAAATACAAAACACTTTAGTCGTTTTGGAATAAATTTTTTTTACAAAAAGTTACGGAATATACAATTCAATACAAAATAAAGAAATGCAATGAAGACGCGAACTGATCCCGACCTCTATCCTTCACTTGAATGCTGTAAGTATACTCTCGTTGGCCTAACGGGGTATTCTTCTGATCCTAAAATTTTTTTGCAAATTTTGGGTGAGTTTTGCGAACTCAATGAGTAACCATCATCGATGGCTCACCTAATCACGTAACACATAATTCACATCATTACACATTTCACACTTCACATTCAATATAATTTAATCACTCATATTATGCATATGTAGTGTACATGAGATCCACTTTTCATTTGTTACTTTGTTGTGATCGAGTGCCTAAACTGTCCCATATAGGGCTCATTGATAACTGTCCCTTATCTGCTTGGGGGATACAGGGCTCATTAAACGTTGAGCCTGAGGCTCTGATTCACTTTTGAGGTCGAAGCTCATTTTCACTCGTTGATCTTTAAGCTCTGATCGATGACTACTCTGGTCATAACAACTATTATGTTTCATGCATTCATGAAATGAAATGCATCAGCCACATTTGCATAATTCACATTCACATATCATCAGATCGTAGTCCGGCATTCAACATTAGAGTTGAGTATCACTTTTCATTTACATGCAAATGCACATTCAAAACACATTTGTCATCGGTCCGGGGTCCAACATCTAACAATCATATTATGCACACTTATTTCATCTCATTCACATACAAGTAGCACTTCAATATTTCATTAATACATTACATTCATCGGACCTTCTTCTCAGAAACCATCACAATCGATCACATTCACATAATGATTCAGTAGTCAATTAATATAAAATTCAAATAACAAACAATAAAATGAGACCATCTCGATCTACTCACAGTACATTTCAGATTAGCATTTGCTTCCAAATTTTGGAAATGATTGAATGCGGACACTTAATCTGCACAACCCATTTATGCAAGACACACATTGCAGACTCATTAATAATTGCACACTTATAAGCATTTATTTATGCACAAATGTATAAATGGACTATATACAATATGTAACACCCCACTCCCGTGTGACCCGAACCTGACATCGATGGTGATATCTGAGTCCGTGCCCCGCGAGGGTGGCATGCTACATCACTCATTCAGTAATCGGTACATTTTTTTTGGCATAACAATAAATGCAGAATTTAACACCCAAATTGGGTCCTCATTCAATCATATACAATTTCATTATACACAATCTCCAATAGCCACTTGGGACCATTTTCCAAATACAAATATACAATTCATCACAAATTTAAAACATGCAATGCAGACGCGAACTGATCCTGACCTCTATCCTTTACTTGAATCCTGCAAATATACTCCCGTTAGCCTAACGGGGTATTCTTCTGATCCTAAAAAATAGTTGCAAATTTTGGGTGAGTTTTTGCGAACTCAGTGAGTGACCATCATTGATGGCTCACTCATCACATATCACATAAAACATATATTTCATAAATCACATTTCATTTTACATTTTTCCAATATTTCATGTGTTCATATTATTTCACTCACATTCAATTCACTGTACCCATCTCACTTTATTTCCTATATCACATTATTGCACATATTCATATCATGTCATTAACAACCATATTGAATCACATATACTTGTTCAGTCATTTCCCATTCAATATCATTTAATCAAGTATGTATGCATATGCAATGCATATGAGACTCATTTTCTCATTTTCCAACTGTTACCTTGTTATGACCGAGTGCCTGAACTGTCCCACATAGGGCTCATTTTTGCTTCTTTAGGAGAGCCCTCAGGGTATGCACTAGAAAGCATCT
>JAOTAX010000007.1:22290099-22322802 GCA_025629825.1 Erythroxylum guanchezii
TGATCCAATTTCAGTTCCTAAGCCTCCTCTTGAAAGCTCACGTCCAGGCAAGTCATGTCCTAGGCTTCCTTGAGGTGAATCACACCATGTATGCTTCTCCGCTTGTCCTTCACATGCCCATGGTTCACCATCACATACGCTCAATCTTTATGTGCTTAACTGCAATGTCACCTTTATATGCTAATTCCTTTATGGTCAAATACTTGACCTCTAAAAGTTTAGATCATATGATATTCTTATTACTATTATTGAATAATACAGTTGAATGATTATCATAATAAAACTGAATGGGTCTAGCAACTAAATCAACCAGTAGACAACTCAGAAATCAAGTTCTTGAGTCAAACCTCCTGTAAATAAGCCCTACAGTGTACTACAAACTTTGCATACATAGTTAAGGAAGTCACCAGTGTCTATTTGACACTCTTCTACGAAACAACATCATCTACTAACATGAAAATATACACTAATGCGAACTTACTTATCATCCAAACATATAGCAAAATCCAATTTTGTATAACCAATAAGGTCTAAAATATTGACTTTTCTAAATGTCGACATATAATTCTTAGTTTCTTTAAGATATCTCAAAACTTGTTTAACTATATTATAGTGGTCTATTCTTGGGTTAGCTAGATACTTACTCAATAGTCAAACAATAAATGCAATATATGGTCTAATGCATACCTAGATATACATCAGGTTGCCAAGTGTACTAAAATAAGGAACATTCATTGCAATCTCTCTCTCTATATCATTTTTGGGACAATATGGCAAAGGTAGCCTCTCATCGTGAGAGATAGGTGCTACAATAGGTTTACAATCAGTCATCTGAAACCTTTATAGCACAAACTCATGTATGCATTTTATGAGAGACCTAACAATTTTTGAGATTTATCTCAATGGATTTGAATACCTAGGACACAATATGCTTCACTCAGTTCCTTCTTGTCAAAATACTTGGCTAAAATCTGCTTTACCTTATACAACATGGTCAAGTCATTTGACATAAGTAAGATATCTTCTATATATAAAAGTAGAAAAATAACCTTGATTTCTCTTACCTTGTAATATAAACATCTTTCAACCTTACTTTCCACGAAATTAGATAAGGTTGCAACCTTATTAAACTTTAAGTTCCACTATTTATAAGCTTTTTTAAACCATATATTTATTTCCTCAATTTATAGACTATATCAATCTTATTTTGATCCTGAATCCCTTTAGGGTATTCCATGTAGAGCTCTTCATAAACGTCTTCATTTAGGAAAGTGATATTAACATCCATTTGACGTAGCTCTATGTTATAATAAGCTACTATTATCATGATCACTCTAAATGCATCTTTAGCAGATACAGGAGAAAAGGTGATATTAAAGTGAATCCCTTCTCTTTGAGTGAATCCTCTAGTAACCAACCGGTCCTTAAACTACTCAACTTTACGTTGGAAGTCCTTTTTAATCTTGTAAATCCATTTACAATTGACGGGTTTGCAGTTATGAGGTAAATCTACAAGCTCCCTATGCTTTATGGATTACGTTTTTTGCCTCATAGCATCTCACCAAAAATATGTATAAGGTCCAAAAATAGCTTTTGTAAAAGTAATATGATCTACCACATGTTCAATACAATAGTCTTCTTCACCCAAATAGACTATGTACTCAGATGATACCGTAGGTTTGGTCACTCTATTGTATCTCCTTAACTGAACTGGTTTAGTATTATTATGTACCTCAGGAACCTCAATTTGTTCACATATAGGTTCTTGTCCCTGTATTGATATGGTACTAAGACTTCGATCCACTAGTTCTAGCTAAATAGGTGATGGATATAATATAATTATCATATCCATCCTTCTTTCATATGAAATATAAGGACTACTATCATTAAAATGAGACAGACCATCCTTATCATAGACATTGTCCTGCAAAATCTTAGTTGTTTCTGATTATACTATTTTGGATCCTCCATCTTAATAGTAAAATGTATATCCCTTAGAGTGGTCAGGATATCTTATAAAGTAATAACAAGTGGAACAAGAATGTAGTTTTCCTTGTAAGGATTATATGAGCCCGACTCAGCAGGGCAAACGCATACACGAAAATGAGTGAAGCTGGGTTTTCACACTTTCTAAATTTCAAAAGTTATTTTTGGTACTAATTTGCTCAGGATATATAAAGAACAGTCTTTATAGCTTCACTCTAAAGATAATCTAATAGGTTAGTCATGCTCTGCATTGCTCTCATCATATCATTTAAGGTGTGATTCCGCCTTTTAGCCGCACTATTTTGCTTAGGACTACCTAGCATAGGCCATTTTCTTTTCTGAAAATCCCATATATGATATAATACTCTCCTCTACAGTCAAATTTGACAATCTTGAATAACTTTCCCAATTAGGCTTAGTCTTAAAGAGATTAAATTAAGAACTTCAGACTTTTCTTTAAGTAAAAACACGTAATCATACCATGAATAGTCATTAATAAATATCAAAAGTGTCTTAAATTACATATTGTAGCTATATAGGACCACATATGTCGATATATATGAGTTCTAAAAGGCTACGATCATGAGTTAACCCCATTTTCTTTATTTTAGTTAGCTTTTCCCTACAACAATCAACACATATTTCTAAAACATCAAAATCCAGAGTTGGAGGAATATTATCCTTTATTAATCACTCAACTCTATCTCTTGAAATGTGGCCCAAACTTTTACGCTACAACATATATGATTTTTCTTTTATCAGGGGTCTTTTTCTAGTAACATCTTTGTCAATATACGAAGAAGTATACATCTCATTAGGAGTTAAACACATTCTATATAAATTGTATGATAAGAAAGTTATACCAATATGTTTTGCATTGAGATATAACTGTACAACCAAGTTTTCAATTACAAAATTGTAACCCTCTTTATTCAAAACATATACAAAAATCAAAGTCCTTCTAAAATATAGTATACAAAAAGTGTCATTTAATACAAGTTTAAACCCTGTATCTATGTTCAAACTGACATCTACTATTCAAACTACATCTAGTTCTTCATTGTTCCCCACTTTTTCCTCCTCCTATTCAATTTTCTCTTTTGTATGAATCCATATATTATGGAAGAAACATTATTAGAAGCTCTATTATCTAACCACTAAGAACTTTCTATGGCTATAGCAATATTAGATTCATGTATCCTATAAGTCAAAGAGTTAAGTGATAAATCTTTGCTTTTTTTCCAATTTTTGTATTTTAGCACTCCAATTTCTTATATCCCTTCTTTTTACGGAAGAAATGTTGTATACTCATGCTCTTTACAATGTTCATAAGACCCCTAATTATAATAGATTGATCAACATCTTTATATGGAGGAAATTTAGATTTCTTACCTTTAAACTTTCAAGGCTTTACTTTTGCCTTTCTTTTGGTTGCTATTAAAGTTGTTTGACTTGTATTTTTTAGCTTCTCCTTCTTAGCAATATAACAGAAAGTCAAGGAATTTTTGTCCTAAGCTTCATATTAGGTGTTATATGCTGTAACTGAAATAACAAACTCTAAAGAAAGAGTATTAAGAGCTTGGTGCATAATACAAAATCAAGTCTGAAAATATTTAATGCTTTTAGCTTACTTTGAAGGTAGACTGTCCAAATAATATATGCCCTCAGTCTCCCCCACTCTTGTGTAACTCAATAGAGTATAATTCTTTTATTAGGGAACCTATTTCAGTATTAGAAGATACTTTATACTTTTGAGATACATTGTTAAGGAAATTCCTTTTGAAAGTCTACTCAGAAGATGGTATGGGATCAATTTTCTTTATGATCAAATAGCACATCCTTTTTAACCTTTCCCATGTCACATAGGTTGCTTACTCAACCTCTGTACTAATGGATGTAGGTGCTAGCAATATATCTGTTATTATGGTTATGTTGATGTCTGTAATCTCTAATACAAACTCTATATCTTGTATCCATTTCTTGAAATTGAAGCTGCTAAGGGTGTCAATAGTGTCATTGTTATTATTTACAGAGAAGGTGACTACAAAACAAATAATGTAAATAATCAACACAAATATAGGATAAAGTGATGTTCAAAGTTACAAAACATTATTTGTAATGAGCATCTTATCATATATATAGAATGAAATATGTATGGGTTAAATACATAATACACATAGATATAAGACCTCGACATAAAAGTGATCAAAGTACACACCATCAGCTTTTGTTATTCTACCACCCATGAGAGAATAGATTACTCAAGAAATAGATATTCCTTACCAAATATTTTTATGCACATCTCAAAATCTTATATAAGATCAACACATGTAGGTATAATAAATAAATACAAGACTAGAAACATCCACTAATAAGTGAGCAAAACAATATAAATACTAACTTGAAAAACCATTATGGTGACTATATTCTCATTAGTATCCAAACTGATCCAAAAGCACAAGGGGGTACACCATATGTTTTCCTCACATTCACCTTTAAAATAAGTGACAACTTACCACTAATTAATGTAAATTTCTCATGAACATTCTCATTGTCGGATATCACTATTAAAAACATTATCAACACAATTTATCATAAAGAAAATCTCAATGAAGTGATAATCATGCAATACAAAATGATAAATAATTCATATAAGATAATAAATCAACATGTATCTCCTCTATTTCAAGTCAATTGCCTGACAATTCACTAAATTATGACTTTGTTAACTTTATTTAAACTTTTCTAGAGTTAAACATAATTTACCATCTATAATAAATTGAAAAAAATTTTAAAACTCATTTTATAAATTTAGAAGACCTAAAAAATTGACCCAAAATAATTTAAGGAACTAATTTGTGAATTCTAAAAAACTTGAGTTTTTTGTCCCATAATTTGCTTATGTCAACAACTGACATCAATAATGTGCATGGCCGAACAGTACGTGCAGGACTTTGTATACATGAGGCATGTACATTCAAATATGTGTTTCGTTCCTTGAACACAAGCCTGACGCTCCCCAGATGTGCAGATACCTTCACGTCCTAACGTGCAACAACCATGCATGTTGCCTTATCGTTTCAGGCGCGTGTGCCAGGACAAGCATCCTACGTTGGCCTTCTACATGCACCAGTTGTCGGGCAAGTCTTGTGCTTCCTATCGCCTAAAAAAGGCAAATTTTGGCAACTCTTTTCAGTGATTCTCGCCAAATTCCACCAACGTTTTACCGAAAAATCACCTAAAACTTGTTTTCATGTCTATAAGGTTATTATAAGAAACTATTTTAGTTGTAGAAGGCATTAGGAGGCGAGCCGAGGGAGAAGATCATGCTCACCATCGCATACTTGAAAAGCCTAATTCAAGATCAAGATTTAGTAAGTGGTTTATTTTCTTCTTATTTAACTAGTCATAAAGAATTCTACCCAAGCTGCACGATGATACTGGAATACAAAATATTTGCATCATCATAATGTAACATGACCAAGAACGGAGAAATCTGAGGAAAAGCCAAAGCCCCAATGCACTGATAATGACTGCCAAATTAGTCTCTGCTCGGTATCCTAGGCCGCTTCGACAAGAATCTGGTCAGTGGAGGTGATGTTTCAGAAAACTCGTCAGATTTATGAGACAGAGATGCTGGTAATGCTAGTGTCTGGGATGGCAAGGAAAATACCCCCCCTCCTTCCATCCTTCTCTTATGAACTCTCCTCTTACCCTTTTCTTCTCCTTCACCGCTCACCACGAAGTCCATCACTCGTTTAACATCAGATAATTTCACTGGTTTTACTATGAATTCTTCTGCCCCTTCTTCCAAGCATCTGTTTGATCAAGGACCAAAGATTAGGAGATTATCAAAACACTCTGCCTAGAAGAATAAGAAATAAGCTGTTGCAGCCGAAGAGGGAGTACCTATCAACACGAGCCAAGATGTTCTCAGATGACATGATCACTACAGGAACCTCTCTGAAAGTTGACGATCCCTGCTTAAGAACAGATTACCATGGCGATCAAAGTAACCAAATTAGCATTCAATCTGAAATTTAACGATTTTCAGACAAAAACTTTCAAGAGCGGTCAAGGAAGCTGTTATCAACCTTGATCTTTTTGAGTAGATCGTATCCTGTCATCCCAGGCATGGAATAATCCGTCATAATCAGATTTATCTTCAAGTCCTGAAATCACGCCCATACCACGCTCAGAATTCAATCTAATGTTTATCATACTTTCTCTGACAGAATGCAACAAGTTCAGAACTGAAGTTGGTTTCTTACATTTAAACCAGCAGAACTTTTCCCTCCGTCCAAACCCAGATACTGTAAAGCTCTTGTTCCACTTTCCACAGCCGTCACTGCAAAAAAAAAAAAAAAAACCATTTCCAGTAAGTTTCATCAGTCCAATCGAAGTAAATTTTTAGTACTAAAGAGGGAAAAAAAAATCAGAAGCTCAAAATGGCACACCTTTACATGAAGAGATCTTGAGCAATCTCTCAATGACTTTACGGTCCACGAGGCTGTCATCAACAGCAAGAACATGTAGCTGCTCCGACCCATTAGAGACTCCGACCTTCTCCGACGAACCCCGCCTCAAAATTTCTCCGACCATCTTCTGCAAACCTAAAGAATATATCTTTATCTTAAGTGTTGAAAATCGGTAGTTCAAGATTAGATATTGGAGTCACAAAAATGGCAAGAGACTTCTCAAGGAATACTACCATATACAAAAGCTCTGTACTACAAATTCTAAAGGCTTAGTCTTTACTCTTTAGCAAAGAAGAAACGTACGAAAGGCAGAGTCTTTTGGATTATTAATAGAGAAAAGGGAGAGAAAGAATAAAGATTCTGAGGATATAACTCGGTGAGATCTTACCAAATCTAAAAGGCAGCCCCACACTGTCTCTTGTCCCGTCCAAGTGGTCTCTACAAGACGATACGGATCGTCTCTTTTCAATTTCCTAATACATTTCATGTGATCAATAGAAAGATAATATCAAGAGAAAGATCAGAAAGAAAATGTGGAGCACTATACTTTTACTTTTCTAGCTAGCAAATTTGAAATTTAAAAAATGAGTTTAATTGGAAGCTGAAATCTGAAAATATCAAAAATACTTACTCGCATATTAAAAAGAAATCAGGGTATTCATTAGTTATTTAGTTGATTTGATTACTTAGTAACATAAAGAAATCAGGTTAATTGTTGCTTATTTTGTTTACCAAATTTTGAAATTTGATAAATGCATAGTGCCTCGGTAAAAAGATCATTCTAAGTTAATGTTGAGAATATTCACATGTGAGTATCTTATATTGAAGAAATAAGATTAACATATAAGTCTAGTGGGCTACTCCACTTATCACCAATTAGTTTTAGGTTAAAATCTCACTCGAACTTATGTGTAGTCTAACTTTCTTTTCCATGTGAGCCTGTAGGATCCATTACAAATTTAACATGACATCAAAGTCAAAGAAGATCTTGGCCTACTATTTACCCCAGAAGAGGTTCATTATTTAAGCAACTGGAGAAGGAATTGAATTCTGCATGGAGCAAGTAATTCAGCATTATTGTTTGCTCCAGGAGGGGGCCTATTTGACTTCATTTTGAAGTTTAACCCTGATTAGGATTGTCTACGTACCTCTCTAGATTGCTTAAGTAAAAAGAGACTCACGTGTAAGGGAGAGCGTTGAGAATATCCACATGTGAAAGTCTTACATTAAAAAAAAAAAGGGGAAGAAAGACTAACATATAAGTTTAGTAGATTACTCCACTTATTATCAATTAATTTTAGGTTTAAATCTCACTTAAATTTATATGTGGTCTAATTTTTTTTCTCATATGAGCCCGTAAGCGCATTATAAATTTACCAGTTAGAATAGAAGGAATCACTGGTTGTTTGAAGATTGATTTTAGATACATCAAATCTTTATTGTCAACAGCTTTAAGCATTTCATGTATACTTTCGAGTCTTGAACTTGGATTGAACGACCATTCGAGAGGTTGCTAAAACCTAAAACAGAGAAGCGTCAAAAACGTGAGAAAGCCAAAGCCGACGGTCACGTAGGTTGAGAGTTGTTGTGTGGCACTGACACCTCCAAAATTAGGACTTTTTCTTAATTTTTAATTTTTTTTTGAAAATCAGGACTTTTTTTTAATGATCATTATTGTTTTAGATATATAATTTCGGAAGTTTAATTGAATTCAAATTATATTTAATTTTCATAGATAATAAATTAATAAGATAAATTTAATTTAATTTAAGTTCTAACTTTAATAAATTAAATTTCAGTTCGAGTTTTAAGTTAGATTTTTAGGATTTTAAAATAATATATTAATTAATTATTTTAATAATAAATTAATAAAATTCAGTTAACGTTGGTCAATAGTCAAAAACCTGGAACTCTCTGTTCAAATCCTTGAAACGGCGCCACCGCTAGTTTAACCAACCCCTACGATTAGGACTATCACCTCCCGGGCCACCACAACTCAGCCTCCTCGTCGTCCATTGGCGTGTAGAAAGGAAAGGTCAGAATTTGTAAAGGATTTGCACTTCCACTATCAGAAAACACTCATTTTGCCAGCTAACTGAAGAATATAGTCAACATACCACGTTGGATTTGTTTCAAAATCTCCCGTGATTGGATTTGCTTTTCTACTCCGGTGCTCAGAAAAGATCAGCTGCTGAATTTGGGGAGAGATTTTGACTTCCAGAACCAGAATAGAAGCCGTGATCCTGAGGTGACAACTCACGACATCATCTTCGAGACACAGGGGTGCTCTGCACTGGTTTCTTGGATCCTACATTCATCCGATTACTTTGGACTGGACTTGGTTGATTAAGATGTTAATTTAAATGTTTGCAATTCGAGCTGTTTTTGACCCAATTGACTTGAAATAAGATCAGGACACATTTGATCTGTAAATAAGCGACCAGGACTACAAGAGCAAAGTATGTGAATCGAAAATGAGAGAAAGAGCACATACTAAACCGAGTGTTAATCCAACAAGAAATTGGAAAAACAAAAACTAAAATTTTTTGATTTCATAACACCTATCTCTATTCTCAACAACGAGAAGTGAGCAAATAACATCCTGCCACATTGAAGACCATGATATGTATGCTGGCTGTTGCAGACTATTACAGGAGAATCCTAGGAAGAGGAGCTTCAAGGTAAAATCAGGGAGGAAAGTGCTCAACATCCATAGAAGGAAAAGTTGATTCACCCATTCTCATTCCTCTAAGCATATTCTTTGCTGTCTCTTTCTCCTGCAACCATGGACAGAGAGGGCAAAAGTATAATAAGATAATTGGGAAAGATTGCTATTCTCCCTATTGACCCAGTGAAAGTTAGTAGTGGTAGATAAAGAGAACTCACAGGGCCAGTGTAGTCCAGAAGACGAGTACAGTACACCTCTGCTTCTTCATATCTCTTTTGGGCTCTACAATGTTGGGCAAGGAAAAGCAGAGCTTCAACCACATTTGGGCCTTCCCTCTCTTCCACTTCCATCTTCTCCAAGTCCTTTTTGTAGTAAAATGCAGCCTCCTCAGATTGCCCCAGTTCACGATGTAACTTGGCTAATTGATGCAATGCTATTGCTTCTCTGTCATTGCAATTTGCAGCTCTTCTATAACACTTAATTGCCTCCTCGAGCATGTGAATTTCATCCGTTTCATAACATTGAGCCATAGCAATCCATAACCTATAATCATTTGGCTGCAAAAATATAGACTTCTTAAAATAATGAAGGGCATAGACCGGCATGCACATCATTTCATAAGCTTGTCCTAGTCCATACCAAGCCCGATAGTCATTAGGATTAATCGCCACAGCTCGTCGATAGGCATCGATAGCAGCTGGAGTGCTCTTCATCTCAACATATTCGTGACCCATTAGCGTCCAAGCAGACAAATAATTCCTGTTCAGCTTTAGTGCCCTCCTGAAGTACACAACTGACTTCTCATGCTGCCCCTTCAAACTGTAATAATTCCCAATAATGCAACAAGATTCAGGTCTGTATTTATCTGTCATAAAAACCCTGTGGGCAAGAGAACTAAGAGCAGAGAAACACTCCTTTGAATAGAGCACGTTGGAATACATATCCATGTCTTCCACTCGATAGGGGTCATTCCTCAAAAGTTCTTCAAATATAACTTCAACTTGTTCAAATTCCCTTAGACTGTACTTGGCTTTTGCAATTTGCGCTTGTATATAGTTACTATATGCGAAAGTTCCAAGTAAGGATTCATATTTTACCAGGGATTCATTGTGCATCCGGAGCTCTTGATAAGCACTGGCAATAAAGAAGTCTTTCATCCAATGATTACTGAGGCTAAGACTATTCAAGGTCTCAATTGTTGTGCATATTGACAACAACTCTGCCCAAGCATTCCAATTCCAGGGATAGCTATTCACGGATTCCACAAGAACTGTACGAGCAAGGTTTTGATTGCCTTTCTCTTTAAGCACAATACCAAACAAGTATAGTCCGAAAGGGTCAATTGTACCATTTTTGCGGAGAATTGACAACTCTCTTTCCAGAGAATCCAGTTCACGGTTCACTGCATCACTCTTACCTAAGGGCCCCTCAAGTTCGATCATCTCTTCTTCTTTCCGCTTCTCTCCTGCCTTCTCTCCAACCAAAGGTAAGATAAGAAAACAGACTGATTTTCACATTATCAGCTAAACTTCATAACACATATCAATTATTCTGAACGCAGAACTACACAATGACAATCAATCTAGGAGTTAACACACTGAGACTTTAAGAAGAACTGAAGATAGACATCTGTTCATGCAAGAAACTTGGTATTCCTTTACTCCTTTTGTCACGTTTCCGTCCTTTGGGGGTGATTTGGATGTGACATTCAGAAATACAGAAGCTTGTCAGGTTCTTAATAATTGCTAGCCTTTTTTTTCTAAACTGTACATTTGAAAGTATAGCAAAAAGTGAAACAGGGAAAAAGACACGATCTGTAATGATGCAAAGTTAATGCAGGGCATTTTCTCAACCGTACAACTTTTAAGAGTAGAACCAGATATTTTCTCAATCAAAATATGTGTCATAGAAGAGCATGTCATCAACATCATCTTACTTAAGTGATCTCGGTTTCTCACCTTCCTTGGTAAAGAAATGGGGAAATTTTGAGAATCAAAGCAAAGATACTACTAGGGGTCTACGACTAAATTAACAAACAGCAAAATGTGAGAAAAGTATATTCAAGGAAAAGATACTAAGTTTCAGCACCTACATCACAAATATCCAGACATAGGAAGATCAATCTGTTAGGATCTTCGGGGGAGAAAGAGAGATTTGTTCTAGAAGAAAGAACAGTGGGCAGGAGGGCAATTAGTTATGCTGAGGTGGCAAAGTAGTTAGGGAACCGAATGTACCTGGGGAGGGGAATAATATGTAAGGGGGAGACAGAAGAGAGGAGGTAGGCAGAAGAAAGATAAGGAATTATAGACAGAGAGAATTTACATTCTCCCTGAGGAGCATTTCTAGCTCTGGTATAGGAGGTGATCCACGGATTCACCTTGTAATAGCAGTGTAGAACACTGATCACTATCAATATCATACTAATCTCTAGCCTATTAAGTTAGAGGTTCCTAACACAATCAATCAAGAATAAGCAATGAAAAACATTACTTAACTTTTGCAATCAAAGGAATTGTTCAATAGCAACCATAAACATTGAGATGAAATATTCAACAAGCTTGTAGATCATATTTGCTTAATTTACAGAAGGAAACAGTTGACTCTAATTTGGATTACCAACCATCATTAGATGTTTACTCACAGTATGCAATTTGCAAGCAGATAACAACTCTGCCATCTGGACAATAAACCCACCCCCCTTAGACCATAGAAAACATTTCACACAACAACCAGCCTTAAACATTGATCTCAACACATCAAGGCACTACAACCACAGCAACAAAAGCAATGCAAGAGAAACCAGGGTGCTAGACATACGCACCAGATAAAGAGCATAACAGCGCAAGAAGACTGATTTCTTCCCCGTTTGATCCCGAAGCACATGAGCAGCCCTTCTATAGTCTCGGCAATCAAAGTAAGATTTAGCCAGAAGGTAAAAGTCACTGTCCACTACCTCATCTTCCTCCATCAATGGAGTGGAAACATAGGACACCCCGGTAGTAGGTGTGGAAGTGATCTCATTTGTGCGAAACCTCCGGCGAATACTTGAGCTTCCACGTTGGAACCTAGTATTTGAAGGAGTATACTTTGCAGGGTCCTGCTCAATTCCTACCAGTTGCTCTGCCGCCCTGCAAGCATACATGGAGACAGTAAAACTCCTATTTACTGATATATAAATTCCACCTAAAAATGACGTTAAAAAATCAGAAAAGATTATAAAAGGAATCCACTACTCGTTGTGCTATTAAAAGCTGAAATTTGGTGTCTAAATGCATATCAAACACGATGGATAACGAGAAATACAGTTTAGGAGAATCCGTGAGATCGAAGCTGACAAAAATCAACAATCTATTATAGATATAGTCTACGGTGCAACCTCTGAATTCATGTACTTAAAACTAAGCACAAATTTTGGATGCTCAAATCAAGAAGATAGATTTCAAAATCAAACAAATCAAAGAAAGAAAATTGTCAAGAGAGGTGGGTAATGGGCAGATACCCAAGTGGGTTTAGGGTTTTAGAGTGGAAACTGTTACCATTTGGCGGCAGAGTAAAGACAACGATCGCTCAGTTGGCGAATCGCAGTTCTAATCTCACTCCTGCAACTGTCTTTCGTACTCATTCCCAGCTCTACCGCGGCGTACACTCTCCTCTGAACATGAACAGCTCTGCCTTTTGTACAGAAAATATACTTTCCGACTCCAAAATCAAAATTTGAAACCTCTCAGGAACTACTCGCTGAGCGCCGAGGCTTTCGAAGAAGACGAGACCTCTTGACATGGATTTCTTATAACAAGACAGCCCATATTGTACCTAAGCCCAAAGGCAGGCAACCTTAATTATTTGAAAGTTGAAGCATCAAAAACAAAACCACGTGTGTTGCGTTTCTTAGCGGCAAATCAAACATCATCTTCGTCAACTCCTAACATATATCATATTAATTCCACTGATTAAATCGTTTGAGATACGCATGGTTCAATTGCGGCGGAGCAGCCGCTCTCCTCTCCGTCGTCTTCTATCACTTAAAGGCCGCAACTTTACCACCGTTCCTTCGCCGGAAGCGTCACAAACCGCCAGTCTATATAAACTCATCCTTAACTCGTCCGACCCACGAGCTTTATCCCAAACTCTTCACTCCACCGCCATCGAATGGACACCTGACCGCGTTAACACAATTCTCAAACGCCTGTGGAACCACGGCCCAAAAGCTCTCCAATTCTTTCGCATACTTTCTCACCATCCTTTATATGGCCACCACCCCTCTTCCTTTGACCTCGCTATCGACATATCGGCGCGTCTCCGAGATTATCGTACGCTCTGGGCACTCGTTTCTCGCATGCGCTCAAGACGCATTGGACCTTCCCCCAAAACGTTTGCAATCATTGCTGAGAGATACGCTGCTGCGGGAAAACCCCATCGAGCTTTTAAGGTATTCTTACATATGCGTGAATATGGGTGTTTTCAAGATCTTCATTCATTTAATACAATTCTTGATGTGTTGTGCAAATCGGGCCGGGTAGAGATGGCTTATAACTTGTTTAAGACTCTTAGGGGTAGGTTTAAAGTTGATTGCGTTAGTTATAATATAATTGCTAACGGTTGGTGTTTGATCAAGAGGACACCTAAAGCATTAGAGGTGTTGAAAGAGATGGTAGAAAGAGGATTGAGTCCCAATATAACAACTTACAATACAATGCTTAAAGGATACATTAGAGCTGGTCAGATTAATGAAGCTTGGGATTTCTTTTTGGAAATGAAAAAGAGGAAGTGTGAGATTGATGTTGTTACTTATACTACGGTGATACATGGATTTGGAGTTGTTGGTGAGATCAAAAGGGCTCAAAAGGTTTTCTATCGAATGGTGGAGGATGGTGTGCTTCCTTCGGTGGCTACTTATAATGCTTTCATCCAGGTTTTGTGCAAGAAAGATAATGTGGAGAATGCAATGTCGGTTTTTGAGGAGATGGTAAAAAAGGGTTATGTGCCAAATTCAGTAACTTATAATTTGTTGATTAGAGGATTGCTTCATGCAGGTCAAATGGAAAGGGCAATGGAATTCATGGAAAGAATGAAGGATGATGAGTGTGATCCGAATGTACAAACATATAATATTGCGATTCGGTACTTTTGTGATGCTGGAGAAATAGAAAGGGGACTTGATCTGTTTCAGAAGATGGGCAGTGGGGATTGTTTGCCTAATTTAGATACTTACAATATTCTGATAAGTGGAATGTTTGTGAGGAAAAAGTCAGATGATATGGTGGTGGCTGGGAAATTGCTACTAGAGATGGTTGATAGAGGATTTATGCCTCGAAGGTTGACTTTCAATCGGATTCTAGACGGACTTCTTTTGACTGGTAATCAAGGATTTGCAAAGGAAATTCTGAGCTTACAGAGTAGATGTGGCCGTCTTCCAAGACGTCTTAAATTATGAAGCACATATAAATTGAAGTTGTCATGGATATCCGAATCATGTTGGATTCTTCTTTATTCAAATGGCAATGCAACTTTAGTGATCAGTTTGCTGTCATGAGTGATTATGGGAGCTTGTGCAGAACTTGATGAAATTTGTGGTCTTAGCAGGTTCTTCATTTTGCAGCATCAATCTTCAATACTGATTTTCTGCCGGAGGACAGCAGAGAGATGAGTCTGATAAAAAAGGTTCATGTGCCTACTTTGATCTTTTTGTATGCATTATTGAGAGGATGATGAGATTACAAGGGCAGTTCCATCAATTGGTCTTGCTAACAAGTTTCCATCTTGCGAATGTTAAGAAAGTCTTTTCGACTTCTGGTTTTATTCTGAATAATCTTGCTTCACCGACTTGAATGGGGCGGTAATTTTTTTGGCCGGTTGTGGGTTAATTACTCTCGCTTACAATATTTCATTCCTGGAGAGCTCAGAAAATCTTATTACCTTCTACTAGTTTTATTCTCTTTTGCCAACTTGAATGTGGGATGAATTACACGCTTACGGGAAGCTGTGGCAAGCATGCGCTGTAGATGGTGTACTAATTAGGGGTATGGAAGCTCCATGTACAGTGAGTGCCTGATTAGTCACGGTTATTCATGAGATAGCATGTTCTTATCCCAGTTGAAGTAAAGCGTACCAAAGAGTCTGTGAAGAATAAGAATACTAATCCTTCAATTGATTCACAGAACCTTTGGGAATATACACTTGTAAATAGAATCCTGGATTCAACAAGTTGCTTTTTCCTGGAAGATATGATGGACAACAGGAACCTTTCCCATCCATGGCTAATTATATTCATTACTATGAAGAACCATTGAGATTACATGCCATTGGTTGTAAATTGTTGAGCATCAAGAACAACAGAATCGGACATAAGAGGTGTGTATTACTTGGAAACACACACAATGTCCAGATGAGACTTCACAATGTTCGGAACTGTCCGATTTGGCGTCGGATACTTGAATTTCAGCAGAGCTTGGGGGTTGGTTCTTTTGGTCTGGTCACAAGAATGATTAACAAACCAAAAGTTGTTCGTATTGTGGAGCGATTGGGGTTCGCTCTTCTTAGTCTTCGCCTGTTTATTGCACGTGCGCTTCATCAGTTAGACACCAACGTTTTATGAAGAGCGATCAATTTTGTACGAGGATGTCTGTATCCTCGTATATTACCAACGATTGACAAAGTATTTTTTCTTCTAATTTCAAGATATTGAAAATGTATGTTTGTATACTTGTACGTCAGAAGTGACTTCATAAAAATTAGGAAAATTTAGGGTAAATTGTATTTTAAATTCATAATTTTATTTAATTTTATGATAATAATAAAATTATAAGCAAATATGATGACACTTTCATTGTCACATTTGATATGTACAACATATTCAAATTTGCAGAGCATGTCTCTCATCAAATTCTTCAACCACATACAATATTCTTGTGCAACTATGATGGTTGCTACGTATTCAACTTCAATGATAAATAAACCATATTATGCTTCTTACCACACCAAGATATCATTGTTGAACTAGTACTGAGCAATAACTTGAGTTTGAATTTCTATCATTAGCATCTCTTGCCAATCTGCATAAGTAAATCTACTTAACACAAACCTTTCACATCTTTTGTACATAAGATTATAATCAAGAGAGCCTTTTTACATAACATGGATTATCTTTGTTGCATTTAAGGCTATGTATGATTAGAGGTTTATTAATAGAATGGGATGGAAGAAGAGGGTCTTATATTACATTTCATTTCATCTTAAATAGTAAAAATGAGAAATCTCTTATTTGTAGGGTTTAGGTTGAAATGTAAATTGATAAATGACTTTTCACTGTATTACATTGTAAACTCTTTTTCCAAACAATATTTTCCTATATTATATTATGAACCCTTTTATTCCTCCTAAATAACAATTTTCTAATATTACATTCATTTACATTACATTACATTATAAATCATTCTATTCCATTCCATATTTAAAATGCCTAAGTAAGAACTCCTTGGACATTGTATGAATTGTGAGACTAAACAAACATAATAAGCAATTTAAGGTATTATGACATTTAAATAAAATAAATTACCAACAAGTTGTTTGAAACCTTCTAGAATAACTTCCCTTTATATTTCATCATCTTGAGATGTGGTTATCAATCCGATTTAGCTATTCTCTAGTCTTTCACAAAAGCCTTATTCTTCCCTTTCTTATGTATTTTCAACCGTAATACGAACTGAAACCAAAAATTGCCTTTTCTTTTGACTTCCATGTGCTAAAATGTTGTAAAAAGCTTTTTTACATAACCTTGTTAAGAGACAAAATATCCCTCATTTGATTTTTCAACTTCCAAATCAAGAAAACAACCAACTTCTCCCAAACTTTTCATCTCAAATCAAACAGATAAGCATTTTTTAACGTAGAAATTTCAGCTTCATTATCTTCATTAATTATCATGTTATCAATATACAACAAGACCAGCAAGTGCAAATTTGATTCGAGTTTAATGAATAAACTAGAATTTACATTTGAAACTTTAATCCTATAAAAGATAAAGTATTGAGGAGCTTTATCATACCAAGCACATGGTGCTTATTTAAGGCCATACAATGTCTTTCTTAAGTTTGTAGACATGGTGAGGATGTTCCTTAGAAACGTAGCCTTTAGGTTGCTCCATAAATATTTCATGACCTAGTTATCCGTAAAGAAATGCATTATTTACATCAAGTTGTCATAATTTTCATATTTTAAAAGTTGCAAGAGAAAACATTGTTCTTAGTGTTACCATTTTCACAATTACACTAAACATTTCCTCATAATCTAACCCATAACTTTGAGAAAATCTACGTGCAACAAGCCAAGCTTTGCATTTATCTACAGCCCCGTCTGATTTTCTTTTTAAATGGTAAACCTATTTGCAAGAAATAGGCTCACAATTCTTTGGTTCTGACAATAACTCTCAGGTATGATTTTTGTTTAAAGCTTTAATTTCTTTTTTCATAGCAAATTCCCCATTCTAGTGAATATTTAGCCACTTTATAAATTGTTGATTCTTATTCATCTATTTATCTCATAAAGAAACATGAAGCAATAGAGCAATGATTTATCTGTACCTCATAATCTTTTAGGTGTTATGGCTATTTTTTTCTCCCTTATAGACCTCCTTTGAACTTATTTTTCCCCACCTTCTAAAATTAAGGTGTTTGATGCTATAAATTCATCTTTGTTTGAAGCTTTCATGTTTTCATGTCACAATTGAAAATTCCCTTGATCACTTTACGAGCAACTTCTTGATGATAAGATGACACCTCATCAAACACACCTCTTGGAATGACAAAACTCTTTGTTTATGTATCTATATAGCTCCACTTATTCCTACAAGGATCATAGCCAATAAAAGCATACTTCTTTGCCTTTGGATCAAGCTTTGTCCTATTTTAGAATATGAACCTAACAAAGTAAACCAAAAAATTGAAAGTAGTCTACTTTTGACTTGACATTATATAGTATTTTGAAAGGGGACTGATCTTTACTTGGCCATGAAGGTAAATGATTTATGACATGACATGCACATTAAAACACTTCTACCCAAATCTCTCGAGGAAGGCTTTTATCATGCATCCATTAAAGACTTGTTAAAGTAAGATGTGTCAACTTTTATTCTACAACCCCATTTTGAATGTCACATTTGTCACAATATTGAAAGAACTCAACTGACATGAATTCACCACCATTGTCGCTTCTTAAGCATTTTACTTTCAGCTAAAAGTCCTTCTTAATAAAATTGTTGAATTCAATGAACTTAAAGAATGTTTCATTTTTCTCCTTTAAAAAATACACCCAACTGTATCTTGAATAGTCATCCGCATATATCATAAAATATTGGCACCCACTATAACTTGTTGTTTATGATGATCCCATCAAATATGTTTTAACTAATTCCAAAGGGGTTACTCTGTAGTTGGATGAGCTTTTGAAGGGATGATGATGTGATTTGTCAAATTGCACTTTCATATGCACTCTTTAGTCATAGTAAGTCACCCAACAATTCTCCTAGAAGAAATTTATTGGAGCATTTGATAACCTAAATGTCCCAGTCGAGCGTGCCAAATTTCTACACTACCAATCTGGCTTATTTTCTTCATGTACACCTTCGCTACAAACATTACAAATAGATAGTCTTTCTTTTTATCAAAAAGAACAACATTAGTTATAACATTCCTCTAATTATCAAGAACCTGCAAATAACCTTGTTGAACCAAGTAAGTGATTTTGATGATGTTTTAATGGTTGGGATTAAATGCATACATAAGTTGTGTTGGAAGAAGAAATTCGGTGATGAGTTATATGAACAGTATGTGAAATTGCTATTGTGCAAAAAGGTATGAATTAGGTTCTATTTTGGGATAATATTTGATTATGAAAATGATGCTGAAATTTATGAAAAATTGATGAATATATATATACTTTATTCTGGTTTAGAAAAATACGTATATGGGTTCTTATTACTGTGGCTATGCGTGAATGTGTTTGAGTATTTAGAAATGAATCAAATGAGTTTGATGATGTTTGAATGATTGATAATGAAATTTATACAGGAGGTGTGTAAGAAGGGTAGCTTCAGTGGTGTTCAAAATGAGTTAACTGAGAAATTAGTGAAGTGAATAGTGCAAGAAATGGAACAAATGCAGAAACTGGAAATTGTGTGAATGAATGTACAAATTTTTTATGTTTATATTGAATATTGGATTTTTGATTTGTTTGAGTTGTGATGAGTTGAAATGGAAGTAGAAGAGTTGGTTTAAGTGTCATATGTGTTAATTGAATAAGATAGAAGTGAGAAAATATGGAAAAATGGAAGAAGATGAAGACCTACATTTTAGAGAGAGAAGTGAAGAGGAGTTGCACCAAAGGTCTACTATATAAAGACTGTTTTGCACATCTTTCATTCATTTTGTTATAACTTTGTCTCCCGACCTCCAAATGACTTGAAAATTGAACCAATACACTCCTAAAACATTGATTTTACTCTCTATGAAAATTTAGAGCCATCTGAACTAATTTGAAAAGGGATTGATTGAATCAAAGTGAAGGTATGTACTAGAATATTATAAACTGGAGATATTATATTGAACATGCTTCGGTATTTTGATTATAACTTGATTCGTAGAGCTCCAAATGAGATGATTTTTATTCAAAAAAAACTAGGACCATTTGGATACAAATGTTAAGAAGAATTTGAATTTTAATTCTGTCTTTAAGGGTCTTGAAATTTAGCTTGAAAGTGAGTATTGGCTTAAGTTGTAGCAATACCAGGGATAGAAATCATATCTTGTTGTTACTGAATAAACTGTATTGATGTAGGCCGAATTAGACAAATGTGTCTTCACAAAAGTTATAGCTTATTCTATTAGCTTTCGATTGATATAAAATTTGTATTTTTTGGATATTGGAATTGAGAAATATGATTTGTACATCTTGAATGCATGATCATACTCTAGCCAAAATTTCAAATGTACTTAGTTTGTGGTATTTTAAGCATAACTCATAGAATAATGAACCAAATTGACTAATTTTGGTGTCATTAGAAACTTAAGACACAGAGGAACAATTGTCTAAAAGAAAGTGTTACAGAAATACATCATTTTCTTGATCTTATTGATTATGCAAAGTTGACCCGAATGAGGTGCTTTTAGCAAAAGCTAGAATAGTGAATGAGTGTGTGAATTTTGGCACAATTGAAGTACATCAATTTGTTACAGAAATATACCCAAGAATTTGTCATTGCACATGCATGATACATGATACAATTATACATGTGTTTACTTAATTACATAAGCAGTACAATAATGTGAAATTGTTTTAATGTATATAAGAGAGCTAGTAGCACAACCACTTCCTGACATTGTCAGAACGTCAAGGCAATAAGCTTAAGGGAGCAGTAGTGAGTAACCTAAGATAGTGTCACTTTAATTTGATCTAATATTACTGAATTGAATTTGATATATGATGAATATGTACTGATTGTGTACTGAATTCCGGACAATACTTGTCCGAGGCATTTGATGCATGTCAATATCATTAGAAGTATTACTTGTATGTGAATGAGATTGCCTAAATGATTCTCAACTAAAACTGACTGAATGTTATGACTGACTGTATTGACTAAGATAATGTGAATGAAAGTAATTGATTGTACTGAATGAATTCTGGCATGCATTTCATTTCAATACATGTAATATAAAGGTAGTTATAACTGGTGTTGATACTGACTAAGACTGCTACTGAAAAGAGCTTAAAACTCAAACATATGTGGTTAGAGCCAAAAGCTCATTGTGATCAATGAGTCCGGTGATATAGGATATAGAAAAAGCACACAGTCACAACAATGTAAAAACGAATGAGAGTCTCAAACATATAGCATTCACATATGATTTGAATTCATTAAATGATTTGTAAAGCTATAAAAATGTTATATGTTTAAATACATGGTATTAAACCAATGATTGTGTTTTATTCAAGTGTAATGAAGTGATAGTTTGATTAAATTGTTTGACTGAAATACAATTTGTTTGTGATAGAACTTGATGCTAATCAAGTTGATATGAACTGTGTGACAATATGTTTATGATTGATTATGTTTTATAACATGAGTGAACCACTGAAGATGGTTACTCTACTGAGTTCACAAAACTCATCAAAATTGCACTGTTGACAATTTCAGTTTCGAAAGGAGATGACCTAGCTTCTAAGACTCCATAGAAGCATATTTTGTACAACTTTGACGATCAGATATAGCTCAAAGGTCGGTCAGTTGGGAATTGAAGACACAGCCTGTTAATATCTTATGTTATTCCTCATGTTTGTAGCGTACTGTGTAGACTGAGCTGTTATGCTTACAAGATAGTGTTATGTATACTTGGATGTTGAACTTACAACTACAATGTATATTATGGTTATGATATAAAATGCGGAATTTTATTTTATTTTAGCAAATGTGTGATTTGTATTTTAATTATGATGCCATGTAATAAAGTGAAAGTGAGATAGTTAACACGTCATTTTCGTCAGGCATGTGCACGTGTGATCGAAGGGCGCACTTGCATGTGTCAGATGAGAGTGGGGTATTAAACTTAATGCAATTGTTGTTTTATAAGTTACCATCAGGATTCTTTCCAACATTTGACCTTTTTATCATTATTCTGATTCCCTGCTGACGTGTTTTTCTTATTATGTTTCCCTTTTGAGAAAAGAATAGAAATTGCACCAAAATTATTTTCTATTTACTTTGCTAAGGTTTCTTGATTTGAAAGCAAATTTTATAATTCTCCAACTAAAGGTTGATTTGCTCATCCTTAAATAGATGTGATAAATGGAACGTACTCCTTTCTTAATCCTCGAATAAGAAATTGCATCAATCTTACTTCATTAATCTTCTCATTCCTATATAATTCTAAAATTTTTCACAAATACTCTTTTAACACATAAGAAATATTCAAATATAAACATACTTTCTTGTACGAGCATTGACAATTCATTTTCCTACAATTATGACCTTGTTATATTCTTTTTTGAAAACAGTCTCTCAATTCTTTCCCATACTTCTTTTAATGAACTAACATCATGAACATGGTCAATAAACTCCTTGCCATTTAAAGTCCTAAAGTAAAGAGGGCTTTATCGCACTTGATCTTTCCGTAATTCAACTTTTTCTTGAGTGTCTACAAGAATTTCTACATCAACACTAGCAACGAGTTCCCTTAGGTCTTGACCTTGAAGATAAGCTTTCATAAACATTCTCCAGTATTTGTAGTTTGTTCCTACAGGCTTCTCAACATCATACTGAGTATTTGAACTGTTACTCTCATTTGCTAACTCAATATGTTCCACAATTTTCAATCTCCTTTAACAAGACAAACTTGTTAGACAAGAAGAAAGGACCTATATAAGTGTTTTAACCAAGGCTCTAATACCATTTTTAAAAAAACAACTACTTAAAAGAAACAAATCAACAGTATATTTTGGAGCTGTTAATATACTGTTGAAAACTAGAGAAAATATTCTTTATTACTTATGACACTTTAACTCATGAAATATATCATAAACAAAGCATACTTATAAGCATAATTTTATTAATTAACACTTCCTAGAAATCTACTCCCACTTAAAACAAATCTAACCTGATTTCACTACTAATCTTCTTAAACTTGACTAAGTCTACCAAAATAAGAAATTTAATTATTTAATTTAATTAACAAATAGAACAAATTCTTCGAGTAAGATGTGCTAATTTTTAACAAAATGTGTAACATAATACAGGTTAGGTTTATTTACTTATAATGCACATGTGAAATTTTTAATAAATAAATTATTACAAAAATAATTAGGTAACATCTTATTCATTAATATTAAGAACAATTTTATATTTCATGAATTTGATTATATATAAATCTATATCAATAAAGTTAACAATGTCAAGTAACTGTGAAATATGTTTGTAATAAATTAAAAATTCAATATTTAATTAATATTTATTCATTATTAATTGATATTAAGTAGGATTTATAATGTTTTAAATTCAAACAACAATTTAATCAACGGGAAAATGAAAGGGCAACATCGTAAATAAATACTCAAGAAAGGCGCGTGGTAACTAATTCAAAATGACAGAGAGCAACTCAAAATTGCGTCAACACACTATACTCCCTTTTTAACGGTCATCTGTTCCCCTCTCTCTATATGTATATAATAGCATCACAAGTGACTTCAAGCAAATCCTACGCTCTTCAATTTGTCAACGTTTCTTTCCTCTCGATCTCTTTCTATCTGATCACGAGCTCTGGTGCTATATCTTTCGATTCAAGAAAAAGGACAAGATAAAGATGCTGAACCTTCTAGTAGCCACCAAGCTTACTGCAGGAAGGAGAAGTCTCTTTGTCTCTTGTGCACCAAGTAGTTAACTTTCTTGGTTTTTCCATCTTCTAATTATTGTGTTTTATTTTTTTAATATGTGGGGTTTGCTTGATTTTCCAGTTTCTTGAACTTGTACAATCGAGACGGGACTGAAGTGATCGGAATTGACGAGGCTTCTGCAAAATTAGGTCATTATCTTCGCCTCTCTAATGAATCTTCCAACTCTATATTAGATGTTTTTTATTGTTTTATTTGGAGTTTGAGTGTAATGTGTTTTGGTGGGAATTTCAGGTGTTGAGAGGAGGCGGATTTATGATATTGTGAATGTTCTTGAAATTGTTGGAGTGAGATCCTTGATCCATTTGTTTTGACTTAGAGGGTACCTGGTACTTTCTTAGATTTGCTTATGTGGGTATTTGTTATTCCTTAGGTTCTTGCTAGAAAGGCTAAGAATCAGTACACATGGAAAGGGTATGGAGGCATACCTAAGGCACTAAAAGAATTAAAGGTAAGAGAAATATGAGGTTTATGAATCATGTGATTCTTGTTCAAGTATTGATGAAGTAGGTTTTTCCTCAGAATTCTGAGTTGTTAATGATATCACAGGAAGAAAGCCTGAGAAAAAAATTAAGCAACTTCAAGAAGCACGATAAAATTTCTGCAAAAGTAAGCAAAACAAGTCCACAATTTTTATTTTTTAAAAATTGCATCGTTTTTCACCATGAACTCAATTCATCATATTGTTTTCTTTTCCACATTTTAGGTTTCTGATGACAAAGAGGAAGATAACGACGATGAAGGTGATAGTGATTCTAATCCAAACAGCGGAAGCCAGAACAAGAGTTCAATTCCTAATGGCAATAGTAAATTAACAGCAGCATCAAGATCTGGTAGTTTTTATACATTTGCTTGTTGATTTATGAAACTATTGTAATAGATGACCAAAGAAGTCAGTAACTCAGTAACTACTAGAGTTTGTAATCTTTCGTCTCAAAAAATTTGAACTATTTTCATTTATTGAGACCTAAATCTTGGATAAAATGCAAGCTTTAAAGAAATGGGGCTTTCATTGTCAGTCGATGAAAAGAACTGGTTCTTTTTCTTTTCTCAAGTTCCCTCACCAAGTTTGTTTCCTCTACAGATGGCAGAAAAGAAAAATCTTTGGGAAATCTAACTCAGAATTTTGTCAAGCTCTTTCTCTGTTGTGATGTAAGTATTATTGAATGGTATCAGTTCTTTCCGAAAATGTCCAAGCCACGATACACCAGTTTAGTGACGTAAATACGAGTAAATTTCGTTTTAGGTGGATTTGATATCCTTGCAAGATGCTGCAAAAGTATTGCTGAGGACTTCAACAATGAGAAGTAATTACCCCATCTTGATCTTGCTGTGTTGCAAACCATTTATGCGGCATTCTGGACTAACGTGTGATTTTGCAGGAAAAGTAAGACGGCTATATGACATTGCAAACGTGTTATCTTCAGTGAAACTCATCGAAAAGGTAACGCATGATATAGCACGTGCCAGAGGAAAAAAGTAACACTAACCCACCAACTTTAAGCTTTTATCTCTTAATGTGTTGTGCAGACCTATACTTCAGATACTAGGAAACCTGCAGTCAGGTGGTTAGGGCTGAGAGGGAAATCAGAGAACGAATCAAGGATTGTCTTACCATTTAATAATTTACGGAAGAGAACATTTGGAACTGATGTTTCAAATATTTGTTTCAAAAGAAACAAAGTTGAAACTTCAACTGAAGTGTACAAGAACCTGAATCAAAAGACGAGGAGCCAAATAAAAGCAATGGACATAAGCACTTCAGGCAATTACCAGTATGGCCCATTTGCTCCTATTACTGTGCTTAAAGTTGATGGCTCTGGAAATAAAGTGAACCGGGTTAGTAGTAGGGAGAGGCGAGCCTCTACTTGCCGTCCTGAATATCTCAACCAAGGTATACCAAAACCTTTTAGCATCCTATTCAATGTGCTACTTTTACAGCATACAAAATTTCCAATCCCTTAAAACTATGGTATATTCACGAACTAGGTTCTCTTTGGCTGTTATTGGCCTTGTTTCTTAGACAAGGTTCTGTGGTCTGATTTTATGAATGAATGTACAAGGAATGATGCTATTATATATTGTCATGTTCATCTAGTGTTTCCAGTCGTGGGTCACTTTCATGTTTTGATTGCCTTTGTATTCCAAGAACTCTTTCACCGTAGGGTTTAGCTTGGCAGCTAATCTTTTGTCCGCTAAGTTATGAGCCCAATCTCATATGCTGCTTGGTTGTTAAGCAATGGCAATAAAAGTGATGCACCTTACCATAGTATTTCATTTTACGATCGAAGTTTTGAAGATATTGATGTTATAATAATTGCAGCCTTGAGAGATCTTTTCGTCCATTACATGGAAGCATGGAAGTCATGGTGCACAGCAGTTGCCGAGAGGAAACCAATCCATATCTCCTGATGCCATATCTTACTTCAATGTTGTAGTATAGCAATTGTGATGGCCAATTGATTTAAAGACGTTTAAAGGTCTGCACATTTTCTCGGTGTGCAATGCAGCTAACCTAACCGTGGAGGCCTATCAAAAGACTGGGAAAGAACAAGTTTTCTTGTATAAATTTTAGAATTGGACGGGAACTTGTGGTACCTATAGTTTGCTGAGAGCTCTGGTTTTCCTATGCAGAACAAATTCCGGCAGGGAAGGATGTGCAGGCGGGTTCTCTGCTAGGTTCGATTAGCTTGTATCTGACCAAATCTCCGTAGTCTGTAATTTAATCTCGTGTATCTGGGCAACTCAGTACGGTTCTTCAGGCCCACCACTCAATTCCTAAGCCACATAAAGAATGGCTATGAAATCTTCTTCTTCAGTATCATGCAGGGATGGCAAACATGCATGTACCTATTTTTTTTCCAACATAAGTAACACAAAAATTAAATGAAACAAATATGCAATTAAACAATTTATGAACCTTCCAAGGATTTCAAGCATCAAAAAGCCAAAATTTCTTACTACGAGTGGTATGTCAATGCACACGTTAGTGATGCACTTCAACTATTCGTTTTCCTGATCTAAACTAATGAACAACATTTACAGGGAATATCATAATATCATACTTATAAGATTATTTCCTCCTGAACACTAACATTCAGTGTCTTGTTTGGGAGGACAATGCTGTTGACCACCACTACCTCGTCTTCAACAGCCACAGCTTCACCTACATTAAATGTAAGAACAATGATGCATTACAGTGATGGGATTGTCCCCAGAAAGAAGGAGAACATAGAAGCCAAAGGAAGGAAAGCCAGAGACAGAGACAAGTACCCAGAATAGTAATCCCAAGTTTGGCATTGTAATCTCCTCCAGCCTGTCACCAGTTTATTTGAGTCAATAAAATGTGCATTGCAAGGGAAAGCAACAGATACGAAACAAATGCTGAAGGCAATAATTGAAGTGTTGAAGAACAAAAATATCAGATAGCAGTCTATCAGTCAACTTCGGAGAAGAACAAGCTCTAAAGGAGCACAAAAAGCCCATAAGAAGGACAAAGTCAACGTGAATATTGAAAAGCAATCTCCCTTGGTGAAAATTTCAAAACAGAAGTCTTTTGCATAGTGTAACAGCACCAATGCACCGTCAAACCAATTATGTCTGGAAGCATATGTACATAGCAAAATAAAAGGTTCTGTAAAACAGTTATCTTGCCTGGACTCGAGACCATCTCCCAATGGAAGACTTCCACCCAACTATTGCATGAATAACAACTGCATTTTCCTGACAAATTACCAAATATTAATCAACAATAAGAGAAATCCAGCATTCCACTTGAATCATTAGTTCAATATTGTACCATGACTTCAACATCATCTAGGATGATACAACTTATGAGCCTTGCACCTGGTCCGATACGAGCATTAGCAGATATGGAGACATTGGGACCAATCTGTTCCACAACATACAGGAAAACCACTATTACTGCTCTTTAGGGGAGAAATGAAGGAAATGGACAAGTAGAAAACACAAAAGCAGTCCCAAAATTTTCCACACCATGCTTTATATTTTTGGCATGCAAAGCAGCAAAAGAACAAATAAATCTAAGTATTATTCCAACATTTGCAAGGTGATACAGAGACATGCATGCACACTTCATTCTCATGTCCTAAAACTGGGGAAAAAAAAAAGAAAAAAGCTTTAGAACCTCCCTAGTGATGATAAGCAAATGTCAAGGAATTATAGAAGTAGACTCCAATAACCAATCATACAATTACCTTAGCAGTCAGATGTACTTTGGCCGATGGATGAATATAGACATCACCAACGATGGTGGCACTCTTTAACCCATCGCCACTAGCCAAGATATCAGGGGATGTGAACCGAAATTGAGAAAGATACAGACCAGAACATTTCAAGGACATTCTGCAGGTATTTATAAAGGTAATGTTACATGATGTATACACTTGAGAGTGTATAACAGACAAGAGGGTTTGGTTTACCCAGGAGTTTTAATTTGTTCCCAGAAGTCCATGGTTTGATATGTATACAGCTGCTTTTTGCCAGCAAGGGGTGAGAGGATATCCTGATCTAATCTTACAAAATCTGTTGGAACGGTCCTGCTAAAAAGCTTGTATCATGACAGTAGTTGAGACCGAGATTTGTAACAATCCAAAATTACAGATAAAATGTCTCATACATTCTTTTGGTCAGAGGAGCATAGCCTTCAGCTTTGGTCAATTCTCCAGAATAACAAAATTTTATTTCTAAAGTTGGTCCTTAGAAAAGTAGGGCATAATTGTTAGTGGATAGTATCCCATTTTTCCATGTGGGTTAGACAAGGAAAAGAAGTGAACAACCTTTGATTCTAGAGGCTTACGCTTTTTTCCTGTCAATCGCGTATTTGCAAAATGCATTAAATAAATTCTTGATATTGATATAGTTCTCAAAATTATCAAAGATCAAATACAGTAAAAAAAATATGTTAATTCATGGTTCAAATCTCTCGTGCCCAAACTATGGCCAGGATAAATAGATGCTACAGTTCATTGATTTCAAGAAAAGCAACAAGCTAAAATCATATTAGTCAGCTTAAAGGCTGTCCCAGTTTTAGGACAGAAAATGTTGGAGAAACTTAAAACTACAAGAATGGGCATACCTTGTAGCTGATTGGAGGGCTTCAAAGCTGGAAACACGTTTCAAATTAGCTGCAAAAAGCATTGAGAGGATGGATGTAATTGATAATTAAAAAATGAGACGCAAATATGCACTGTCGAAGCATAATTTCAAGTTGGAAAATCAAAAACTAAAATTTCATTAAAAGAGGCTAAATTTGTTTATATCCAGGTCGTTGTTCAACATAAAAGAAAATCATGTGTCTCAAACATCCAAGTTTTGTCAAGGCTCTGCATCCTGTTATAAAGCTTTGTAGTTTACGTCACTTACCTCTGTCTTTCCTTTGAGAAGAAACACATTGTATAGATGTAAATATCTCTGGTGTGAACACGTATACACCACAATTTATAAGGTCACTGACCTGCATTGCAACAACTTGAGACTCATTAAAGAAGTAAGAAACTAGATCAATCCAGGTTAGTAGATACTGTCAATAAAGTAAACTCATTTTTCTTCCTCAATATACAAAGAAGAAAGTGAATTTCACTAAGATACAATTGCCAATTATCGAAAAGAAGATGTCATCTTTTTACACTGTAGAAAAAGCAGCGACTATGTGGCTATCTATGCATATAGATTTATATATACTTAATATATGACTGTAAATACACGTATATACTTATATTACTGGATTGCTGTTAAATCAAGTACAAAATTAACTATTTAAAATGATAATAATATCATGGTATTTTGTCAAATGTTGAACTCACAAAAGTTTCTGGTTTCTCAGTGTAATGCAACAATTCATTGGTTGCTGGATCTGCTACCAACTCCCCAAATTGGCTGGCTGACTCAGCAGATACCTATGCAGAAGAAGCTTAATGGAGGTGAAACGTAGACAAATATTACAAGGGATAAATCTAGACAAAGATTACAAGGAAAGTGTGCTCTGTGTAGACTTCCAGATTTTTATATACAGAATCAACCAACCTTGATTACTAGAATAGTTCCCATTCCACGATACCTTCTGTGGGCCTCTGTGGATAACATAGAAAAAAATAAGACAACTAAGGCTTTTACTCAGAAAAAATTAAAGCTGAAAATTTTCCAACATAAAACTCATCTATTCCCCTAAACCATGGACTCTATATGGCAATAACTGGGATGGTTTATACATAGATCATAGTAAATATTTGACATTTGAAGGAAATGGAAAGATAGAGGTCAAAAACTTGGAGAGAATTACATTTGAAAAAAAGAAAATTATTACCAAGCATTTCTGGAAGTGGAAAATTGCAACACACATCGCAATTCAGTAAGAAGATATGAGACTGCAACAAGATAATCAAATTACATTAACATTCGACATAATAGGCTGATAATTCCCATAATATCTTACAACATAAGCATCTTGATAACTGAAGTAGAAGAAGCAAACTGAAGCACTGTATGCTATAAAAAGAGCAACAATAAGCATAGGATAGTATGGTATCAAAACCGGGTTGTCCTCCATGATGAGATCTCTGAAGTTGTAAAGCCCACCAGCCGACCCATGCGGCTTGTCTTCCCTCAGATACCTGTAGATTAATTTACGATGATTGGCAGAGGTACGCAACTTTTGGTCAAAATAGCTAATTACCAAGAAATTTATCAACTAAGTTACCTGACAGGAACTTTAAGTTCATTGGAAATAGAGGAAACATATAATGCGAATTCACGCTCCTCGTAGAAACCAACAAGATAGATTTGGGCTAAGTTTGGAATCTGAAATAGCCAACCCAAAATCATTCAATCAAACTGCAAATTACTCACGTTAGTAACAATCTCATAGCATCAGAACAAGTCAAAACAGGTGACAAGGGATTGAATACCCTTTTACAAGCTGATATAGGATGGTGAACCATTGGTTGACCGGCTAACGGAAAAAGAGGCTTTGGGATATTCAATGACAAGGGGCGGAACCTTGTACCTGCAATCATGTTGATATACACATCGAACTTGTAGTAACAGATAAAATTTGACAATTACATAAACAGGTTGGAAAGTCAAGAATCCACGATCCCACTAGATGCATTAAGATTGAACGTTTAAACAATCAATTTGCATGAGAAATATCAGTGGTTGATGGTGAGAGAATCCGGTCATTTGAATGTTAACTCTTCAGTTCCAAGGGAGAACGAACATAGAAAATTAGGAGGTGGGGATCAAAAAATGAGAAATTTCAGACAGAAATCAAACTGTAGCGCAACGTTTAAAGTCGTTATTTGGAACAAAGTCCATACCTTTGGTCGGTCCACCGACCATGATTACGGCGACAACTTTTTCCTCGGAGCTACCCATCTCCAATCAACCAAAACCCAGATCCCCAAATCCTCAAAAGTCTTCAAAGCTCCTGCTTGCTTAAAGCGCAAATCAAGCCTTAAAATCCCAGAGTACGGAGACAGAGTAGTAGTCTAAATTGCTAAATCACAATGCCACCATTCAAACGACTTGGATCACAAAGACATCACGAACTCGCTGTCGAGGCTTTAAGAGATCTTGCACTTGTTGGCAAATAGTTGCAAACCGTACGTGAGAACTTGCTGGAGAGAGAGTGTCTTTGTGTGTGTGTTTTGTTAGTAAAAGAAGGGTCGGATAACGGGGCAAAAGGGATGTGAAGAAGAGGGGCAGCGGTTGTAATAGAACAAAGAGAGAAGACGGAGACCACTCGCTTCGGTAGTGATAAGCAACGCGATCGATAAGAGAATTGAGAGCCAGTAACCAAACGCATCTAAACGAAGGAAACACTGCTCTGTTTGGCGTCTGTGTTTCGTTTGCATAGAAAATGGCAAATTACAGATGGACCTGTGTTGGGACCCTCACCTCTCTTCATGGCCCCCTCTCCTTAGGGGTAAGCATTATTCGGGTCGGCCCGGCTCGAATTAATTCGGGTAAGTAAATGTTAAATTTTGGATAATTCGGGCTGGGACAAATAACTTCGAAAAAATTTGGGCCGGCCCGATTACCCGAGTTACGTTTAAAAGAATTATGAAATAGGGTAATTAGGATAATTTGGGTAAATCGGGTCGAGATAATTCGGGTAAATCCGGCCGGATAAATAGGTAATTCGGGTAAATCGGGCCGAGTAAGTTCGGGTAATTAAAAGTTCAGGTTCGGGCCGAGTAAGGGAAAAAAATTTCGGGTAATTCGGGCTGAGCCCGAATAGTAAAAATTGGGCCCGAATTACCCGAATGCTCACCCCTAATCTAAACGAGGGCACTTGTTAAAATTTATAATTTATTAAATATCATTTTATTTCACAAGCATGCAAGTTTTAGTTATGGCTTAGACATGAGTTCATAACATTCTTTGTAGACAGAAAGAAAGAGATGTTCAGGTGATTCTCGGCGGTCAACTTAAGCCACTTGTGTATAAAAAGCTGTGTGTCTGATCCGTCATCTCTTGACTTGTTTCCTAACCCCTCGTTTAGTTACTGTCCCTGTCACCGGGGACAGAGCACAGAACATAAAAATCCTGTCATCTATTGCTGTTTGCTTGCTGTCTCCCTTGTTTTTGTCATCTGTCCCCAGATGACAGAAACAGGAATTTGTGTCCATCTCAAAACTGGAGGACAAGGGACATTATGTCCCTGTCTCCGAAACATAAGGTTGCGTTGTCCAAATTTACCCACATCCTTTGCCTCGGTTCTCGTCTGTCCTCTAGCTCACCTCTGTCTCCCTCAATGGAGGAACCAGTCCTCGCCCGTTGTCCAACCACAACCCCATCAGTCGTCTTTTCTGTTGACCCACAACCGGCGCACGTTGTCTCTGGCACACAGCCCTTCTTCCCCACCACCTTCGTCTCGAGGTTTGTCTGACTGCATTATAGATGTGAATAATCTTCTTCTTCTCTGTTTCTTGGTTTGGGTCGGAAATAGATGCAGTTGGTGAGGACCTTGGGTCTGTTGGGTCTTCCAACAGCCGTCTCTCCCTGTAGTTTCAGACTGTCCGTCTTTGTTGAAACGTCAAATGGGATTGTTTTCTGGGGTTTTTGTTTGTTGTATCGTCGAATAGTTTCCGATGCTTGCAGATAAATGGGATT
>JAOTAX010000007.1:22338001-22370522 GCA_025629825.1 Erythroxylum guanchezii
AACGAGTCATTTCCGGCGGCGAAACAACTGGAGCCCACCACCGCCCATGGAAGCTTCGCGGGCCATACCGAATCTTGTGAAAATGTGGAAAGAAAATGTCGATTTTGATTGGCAGCTATCCACTCAGGTGGGTCCCACGTGAGTGGATGGCTCAAATAAGAGGGGGCCAGAATAGGGCCAGGGGAAGGAGCAGAGGATCCCCTACGAAGAAAGATTTATATTTTAACTTAAAATTTTAAATATCATCTCCCTTATGATGTTTTATTTTATCAAAAATAAAAAAATCAACCAATTTAATTGATTAAATCATAAAATTTTTGAATCGTTTCACTTTTCAATTCAGTTTTAATTTTTTTTCAATTTATTTTAATAATTTTTATTATTTAAAATTAATCGGTTAACTTTTTGTAAATTAATAAATTTTTATAAACTAAAATAAATAATATTTATATAATAATTTTTAATTAAAATTTATTTTTTTATAAATAAAAACAATCCTTTTTCAATCATATTTCAAATTCTTTAATTGTATTTAATCTTTGGCCGATTTAATAACGATTTATTGATTTTTTTAAAAACTTAAATTTTTTGTTTTACTAGTTTAACTTTCAGTGAGATTTTAAAAAAAGACTGGACACTCATGAAAAAGTTAAAACAATGAATTAGATTAGTTTTTCATATTGTATTAAACTTTTATAATCTCTACTTTGGTGGTAGAAGAGTATTATCATATTTTTATCATATAAAGCTTGTAATTGATATTTTTAATTTTATTAAATAAATGTCTAATAATTTAATATATTATTTGACTAATTAATAATTTATAACTAAGTAATAAACTGATAATTTAAATCAAATTATAAATCCGATATTTGTAAACTCAATACAATTTAATTTTTTTAATTTTAATTCTAATGAATGTGATAACAACATTTAATAAGAAAAGTAACTTAGCATACATACTAACGTGTGAGTGAGGTTGTTAGTCTTCTTTATATGAAGGTTAAAATTTTAATTTTCTTGGATTTAATCGAATGACGTGTATTTTTGCTGAATGAGAAAGTCAATATTGTAAAACTTGGAAATGTTGAAAGCCTGCTACCCACGTCGTGGAACTTGAACGCCAAGTAACCAAACGATTACGCAAAACGTGACGATACCAAACCAAAGAAAAGAAACGAGGAAAAGACCGTCAGGTTCTAGAAACTAATATCCTGCTAGAAGTTTCTCGTTCTCCTTGAATATTTTACAAGGATTTTCCTGTTTGGGGGCTAAGAAGTTTCTCGTTCTCCTTGAATTATTTTACTAATTGTCTGTTTGAACAGGTTTTTATCATTAAAATTTTTCTTAATAGATTTTTTCTAAAAAGAGCTTTTCTAAGAAATCAGTTAACTGTCATTTAAAAAAGAGTTTTTTTGAAAGAGCTGTATACAGCAGACTGCTTAATAACATACAAATAAAAAACACTTTTAATTTTAACTATATTTTATTTTATAATAAAAATTATTTATACATGTAAATATTATTTAAAGTATATTAAAAAATGTAAAACATAATATATTAATTATTATATAATTTTAAACCATATAAAGCATAAATGAAAATATATCTAACTGAATCTTTTATATGAATTATATCATAAGTAAAACTAATATTAAAATACATAAAAAGTCAAATAATATTATATAATTCTCAAAATAAACATGAAGATAGGTTTGTGAATATTGTGAGAATTATGTGTAAAATATAAAAATAAAAGAGACTAAAAAATAAGCTCATTAATTGATCTATAAAATCTACTAAAAAAATATTTTTTTTTATAAACTCTAAATATTAGCTTCTTAAAATGTTATACTTTAGTCGACGAAGTATAGTATAGTTGAGCTTTGAAACAAGCGTAAAGTTGCTATTTTGTAATAATAATTTAAACTACAAAATAATTTCTTTATAAAATCATAAAAAAGGTTACGTAAATCTGAACTTCCTTTAAATAGCACAAATCAAATAACCTTATGTAATATGTATTTATAGTTATTTCTAAGGGCAACAGGTGATTTAATTAGTACAGTTTGTTTTTCATATAATTACTAATTCAAAGTTTGAATTACAGTTAGAGAATTTATTTTCATTTTAGTGATTTAAAAATAAAAATAAAAAATAAAACATGTTAATTTTGTAAAATTTCAATTAAATTAAATTAATTACTAATTAATTAAATAATTTAATCAAAATATAAAATTTATAAATTATCATTGACGCATAATTATTATAAGTCAGCATTAACCATATCTGACCATCCCATTTTGATGCTAACTCCGTTATTCCCCAACCGAAAGTGAAATTTCCTGCCAATTATTAATACCATTCAAGATCCGTCATACGACACCGTTATCGGACGGCACATTTGCTAAAATCTTCCCTACTGACAGGTTTTGGTCTAGGTAGAGATTATGCAGGTAAACCTGCAAAAGTACAAATTACTTACCGTATATACGCATTACTGTCTTCCAGGACAACTTCTGCCAGAGAGAACTCGTGCTGTTGTGGCTTAAGTTTGCCATTATATGCATCAGGATTGCGCAAGTACTTGTTGTAAAGCCACCTAGATGTGTTCAGGGCATTTCCAGTGCTCTTTAACGGGAATGTGTTTCGACTTTTTTGCCAGTTATTAGTGAGCTTTATCCATTCTCTCCTCCATTTCTTCAGCTGGAAGCCATGACCATTCTCCAAGCTCTCAATCAAGTATTTGAAATATATGGCTGCTCGCGGACCATAATATTCGCGTAGAAGGCCGCTCCAGTATTTGTTTGCTACAGTGTGTGGATTATAAGGGATCACAGAAAATATTCTGCAGTTAATTCCTCAAGGAAAAATTCTCACGTTTATGTTGCAAAAGTCCCTAATCATCCAACAATGAGACTGACTGACCAGAAGAAAAACAGACAACTAACACCATTCACTCAATCAAAAATGGCAAATCAAATTAATTAGGCTAGTTTCTTACCGTAATCACGAAGAAGACTTGCTTCCTCCTCGGTATTGTCATACCACATAGTTAGCTGAGTTCTTGCGTTCCATTCGTACTGCAACATAGGACAGATTAGGAGTATTTCACTAGAAAGGGAAAAACAACATGTTCAATGTTGGCAAGTTTTAAATAATAGTTCATGAAGCCTCTAACTTGTTTTTCCTCCTCTATATCTTTGGCAAGATTCTTTGCACTTTCTAACCAAGGGCCCAGAAGAAATCCCTCATGGCATTGCAATAGCGTGTCCATGTCATCCACAAGGTCCAGAAACATTTGGCTCTGCCAGGCAACTCCGTTGACATCATTTAACATGTAAGCTTCAATTATCTTCAAGAACAGCTCATTCGCATATTTTGCCAAAGCTTGTCTTGTTAGATCAACCAAGTCATAGCTGAGGATAAAATGGAAAAACCAAGTGAATATGAAGTATAACAACAAAGAATTAATGGAATCCATATGAATATGAGACCTAAAAGATAAGTATTACAAAAGCTTTTGAAACCCAAAAATGCCAACCTGTAAGTATGACTGTTTGATAGTTCATCCCCACTGGCAATGAAAAGTTCTAATGCACGCAAAACTTCAGAAGTTGAGTACCATAAGTGCGGTTGGTCATATGAATCAGCATTTCGATTAGATATAACCATCCTTGATAATGGGTTGCCATTGCGGTTATAACTTGGGTGAGAAACCGAAATGAAGAAAGGATCAACATCAGGAAATGCTACGATGACATCTCTATTTTTGTCCTGGTCCAATATAAGAGAGACTATATGACTTCATGCAAACAAAGAAAAAACAGAAAATCTAGATAGAAGTTTAAATACACAACTAGACACAATTGCCTCACTCCTAGGGATGACGTTTGTGCCCAAAACTGACCCGGTTTGAATTTAACAGATATGGTCTGATATGGCCGGACTTCGGGCCACCCAACCCAAGCCTGATCTAGTTTAGGCTTGGATCTAAGCTCTAATCACCAGCCTCAGATTTGTTGGGCCTCAGATCTGGCCCGATGCCTTACAAAAAATTTTGGGTCGGGCCCAGACCAAGGTTACCCAAACCCAGCCTAATGCCATCACTACGAGTAGTAGTCATTCTTGAACATGAAATTGGACAACCCCAGAACAACTTGGACTAGCGCAACATCCTACTTGAGATAGTGTACAAAATATGCAGTTGAGTTGGCATAATTCCATCCCACACTTATTATGAGATCCCACTAAAATATGAACATGATCAAGCAGCAAGTTTGAAACTTACATAGGCACCATCTGTGCAATTATAAATCGTGTAATATAGAATAATCCAGGCATCCTTCACTAAAGGTACTGAACGGCCATAACGTCTTGTTGAGTATAAATCAAGCCAAGCCTATAAGAAAGATAATATAGTGAATGTATGGCCAGACAACCCAACTGGTCAAGTGATAAGTTAGTGAATGTATGGCTTGACAAACCAACTGGTCAAGTTTCCTCATGCAAAACTGAAAACTTTCAAATGACAAAAAAAGAATGGAAATTTTATTCAAAAAATGTGCTACTATAAAAATTCGTTACATGCCAGAACATACAGCTCAAGATGCAGTCAAATTTGGGAACAAGGATGAGTTTTCAAGCCAGGAAGCTAGTGAAACAAATTCAAAGAGAATACAGAACAGTTTTTGTTATTTATGGAAACATATGGGTTACCAATAAGCATTGAGAATTATAGAGGGTCAATCAATTACAATAGCTTTGCAGGGTCCGTTGCCTTCTGCAACTACTAACAGGGATTGCAGTGCTAAGTGATTCCTATATGTTAGGAAAAATAAACTTGTACAAGGAAAATGAATTTTCATTATACTTGGTAAAATGTTTTTATTTGCATAAGGGCATACCAGGTGTTTGAAGTTCTAAACTAACTCGAATAAGAATACTAAAAACAAATTAAAGACGTAACATTATGCAAGAAAATGCTTCTGCTATAGGTAACGATTATCTAAGCTTGGAACATAATGTTTCTTATATTGTGAGAGGGAAATTTTTGGAAAAATAAAGGATGAAAATTACGGGGATTAAGGAATAACTTTAACATTACCTTGACATCAATATTGTTATGTTGAAATGCCATTTCAGACATGAGATCATATACTACAGGATTCTGTTCTATTCCTTCCATCGACATTCCAACACCAACCTTCATAAAGTAAAATACGAAAAATATAGTCATTTGGTACCGAGTGAATGGATAATTTGGAAAATAATTTCCAAGTCGAAAGATGCAAAATCATGGAATTCATTGTACAATAGGCAAACAAGGTACTGATTATTCTTTTGCAGAGTAAGGTCAGATCAGGCGATGATTCAAAAGAATAAACTTGCCATTGTTGAGTTCTGACTCGTTCTTGCCTTGACTGGACCAGAAGCTATTGAATCTAAAACTCCATACATTTCTATATTTCCTGCAAAGTTATGCAGCATACACCTGTATATCATGGAACAAATAAATCAAAACACAATTGCAATCTTTGCATAAAGAAATGAAAAATACGTAGATAATATAATTTATTAAGTTTCATTAACTAGCAAGTTGTCCATTAGGTTGTTTTTCAGATCTTCAACTTGAATCAGTTTAGTTTGGAGCGCTACCAACCCATTTCACAATTTAAAATTGCCTTCTATGCAAGAGGCAAAACCACTGTAATATTTATTTTCCAAATTACCAGGTTAATCAAAAGTAAAACAAAATTTGTAAGTCAGTCAAGAGCATTAACTATCGGGCAAAAAAAAGAACTTTCCAGATGTAAGGGACGCCATAAAACTGCTCTGAGGTAATCCATATGGGTTTGACTTCAGCAAAAAGATCAAGGACTACAAGCCTCCCCAAAGGAACAGAATGTAGAAGTGCCTGGAGAAAGTTGGATGTTGGCAGAAACTAACATCACAATCAATTGAAATGACAAATTTGAACAATGCGAAGCCATAATCTCATGATGGGATGAGACAGACATGTAGACTAAACATGGACCAAATGTAGTTATCAATTTGCACTAAAATGAATCTAAAATTTCAAACCACACTACGTATATTTAATATTTGATGCAGGAATATGCACATAGGGAATTGCAAATGGCCACCAGAAATGTTCCAATGGAGGCAATTTGTGTAGTGGACGGTGCATAGATTCGGACAAGTTTAAAATCTGTTGTAGACATGCATAGTAAAGATTGTGAATCCTGTTACATACGAAAAAAATATGACAACTTTTGTGTGGTGTTCTTAAAAGTTTATTTCCAAACAGCTAGACTCTTGCATGAAACAAAAAGATATGGGCTTCAATTTTTGGATGATAAAGAAGAAGCAAAGGTTGGAAAATTATAGCATACAGCACTTTCCTCAGTGGAAAGGAGTAATACATGTTCGATATGGTAAGGCTAGGGAAAAATCCCATATTGTCAACCATTGATTTTTACTTCTGTTCAAACAACTTTTATCATTTTGGGATTTCCCATATGAATTTTTTCTTCTATTAATCATGTCCTAACCCTTGAGAAATTATATTATGAAGATAGAAAAGATATAATCAATTTTTCCATAGTGTCAAATGCATATTCTTCACAGAAACTTAAATCCGTATGCTTCTAACTAAACTTGACATTCTACCGTTATGTTAGACATTCCCAACAGACGGAAGTAAAGAGAAAAATTTGGTGACCATCTTTGAGATGTTTCACCAAGACCTACAATCAGAAAACAAAGCTAATCAGAAATTAAAACCTTCATTTGTGGAGGCCTCCAGAAGGGATCATAGGAGAACAACCAACCCTGCAGAAAAAAAAGAAAAGAAAATCAGGACATTAGGACCAAATGCAAAGTCCTTGCAATTACTAAATGATTTTTAAGGACAAATTACTGATGCAGAAATCAATATTGACTTAGTAAGATAGCAAGGGTGATTTTGAATATTCATCAAGACAAAGCATCAAAATGCACAAGCTGTAGTACACTGAATGTGAACAAAGTCAATCACAGCCCAATATGAGAACTAGTAAGGCTGAATAATATAACTGCACAACCAAAATTGATCCACCTGCATAAGCCAGACTGAATGGTTATCACCACTCTGCATTCCCTCAAAGATTGCTGCACCTAGTGAAGAAATGTACTCTGGATCATCAACTGGTGGAGTATTCTCATCAAAGTTGTCACTGCCATGAGTCAGAATATACACATTTTAAAGACTTCAACAAACTTAGCCTATAATTTTACGGAAACTATAAACAATAGTGAGCTAATGAGTGACTTTAAGGAATCAGCCAATAAAAGGCAATAACTTCACAGTCCAGCTGGCATATGTATCCAAAATTAGCTGTAGAGGAGATAACCTTACCAGTTGTATATATGCCCTGTATTTCCATACTCTGACCAAAAGATGATACCAAAAATCAAAACGTTTGCAACATTGACACAGTTATTAACATGAGAAACATAATATTCAACTAATTTGGAACTACGACAATTGCACCTCTCAACTGTTGTTGAATAAATGCTCTCCCAATCTCAATGAACAAGGGGTCAGTTGCATCAAGAAGATAAGTACAGCACCATCGGGTGTCACTCTCAACTGAAAACCTGAAGCAGGATTTTTCACAAGCATTTATTGGGTGTTATGTCTCCCGTTGATGCAACCATAGAATGCATCAAAATTAGCAAGTATTCACAAGTTAAAGATTTGGTGTCTTATTTGCACCAATTAGCACTTACCAGTTCCCCAGGCGAGTTATCCTTGCTGATGGATATATATTTCTTAATGCAGCAGGAACATTTCCAGAAAAGGCTGGAAGGACTGGAAAAGTTGATTCAAAAGTATTGTGAACATCACCTTTAGCAGAAGTTGGAGAAGCAAAAGATCTAAAAATTTAAATGCGTCTTACTGCTTTCTCCTATGTAATAGCTTTACTTCTAAATGGCTTCTTAAAAACCTCTAAGAATAGCTTTACTTATGTTATGCTTCATAGAAGATACAGGACAGAAAGGATGGTTGGGGAGGAAGGTGAATTTCATCTTTACTAATGAATTGAAATTGGTACCTGGTGTCATCCCTACGTCATACATCATGGCAAGTATTTTCTTCTGCAAAGCCAGTTGTTGATCAAGCCAACTTTGTGGTAGTGCTCCACCCCACCTTAGATTTAAAAGAAAGGTGTTTATACAGGAATCCTTAGGTTTTGGTTTAAGTATATATTCTCATCATGAAATAACTTCACCTACTGATTTAAATGATCTCAAATTCTGTGCTCCATAACATCAAAAGATTGAAAGAGCAGCATAACCTTTCATTGTGGCAAATATTTACTAAACTTTGCGAAGGAACTGACAAAAAGAAAAAAAAAACTTTCTACCTAGAATTTAAAGTGAACCAAAACAATAAATCTAGGTTATAAGTGCACCTGTGTAAATTTGCCATTCTAGACCAAGCAAGAAATGCAGGCCCTCCAAAAAAATCATCTAAATCTGCTTTGCTTAAATTGAATTTCTGCAGAAGTGAAGAATAAATCACTTCAGGAATAGATATCACGAGACAATATCAAAACTGATTTTTGAGCAGCCAGAAGCTGCTATAGTGCTATTTAGTCATGGTACTTACCCACAATGAGTAAAAACTATCAAGTAAATTTTAGAAAATCCTAAATTCTGAACTAATGTAAGACTAAGAACCAACAACGTGAAGAAGATAATAAGAAGAAATCACTTTCAGTAGCATGCTCCTAAAGAAAATGTAGCACTATTGTTGCATTCTACCGTTCAAAGGAAAACAGATAAGTTATAAAGCTAACAAACAAGTAAACATGACAAGGAGAGGAAAGGCACCTGGAAAACTTTTTGCCATATAGCCTCTTGACCGGTAAAAGCCAAGGGCAAGTTGATTCCTTGGAGAGCCATCCAATCAATCTCTTTTTCCCATCTGTTCCAGTCCCACCAAGCAAATGAATCTTTGCAAAGGGATAAGTTAAATTTAGGCCATATTTTTCAGAGTCTGAAGCTATAGCCATTGTCAGCAGGTCTCTATTAGCATTGGGACTTACAGCTAGATGTAACAGCATTCTGGTAATAATTCCAAGGAACCGGTCTCCTTACAATGATAGGACTTTGAACACGAGGAAGAGAACCTAATTTAGGTACTGAATTTAGTTGCGCACCACCAGTTTTGTCCCATGATATATGCGCAGCACAGAAATACTTCAAATACCAATGCAGACCAGCCAATACTTCCACAGCGGTGACCCCAGAAATTCTAATACGAGACAGCCCAAAACACCATATACAATCATACTCATAAGCTATTCAATGCACAGAAAATGGGTGCCACTAAAGCCTTGACACCACTTAGAAGACAAAAAGGATATACTGTTAAGCAATTCAACTAACAGAATCTCTGGAGATCCTACTCCCATAAAATAAGGATGATTCTCGATAATAAAGCAAGATTTCCCGCCACATTGCTCCTGTACACAAACAACACAAAAACGACAGCTACATACACTATACTCTTGAGTTCTCAAATAAAGCAGATTTCAAAAGCATACACTCTATAGTGATACAAAAACAAAATATCTCTCCACGAAGCACGCACCTTAGAGACAATTCGAAAGTCGAATGCTGTAGAATGAGAGGGAAGCAAGCGACGGAGGACGCTGCGAGCGGCAGCGAGTTGAACAGAGGGAGGAGCGCGCTCGCGTTCTTGGATGTCGAGGAGGCGAGAGATGTAGTCGACGCCGATCGTGGAAGAATGAGCGGTAGAAAAGACGAAGGAGAAGATGAAGAGGAGTAAGAGAGAGGGAGGCGTGGCCATGAGAGAGAGCGCGACAAACCCTTGGAGAGGATGGTGTGAAGAAGATGGACATTTCAATATTAAAATGACGTAAACAGAAGATTCGATGGAGAAGGAGACAAAGGGATGGTGGTTGGTGGTGATTGGTGGCCGGCCGGCGGGAGATTCACGGAGATTTTTATATTTTTTGCGGATGGTTCTGCCGATGGACTTTTTGTTATTATTAACAATATTTTAAAACCCAGATCGTCAGATTTAAGATTTAAAATATTTAACAGTAATTATCCTTTTTTATAAAAAATTAAATTTTGATTTTCAAATAAAAGTATTAAATAAAAATTATTTAATTTATAAAACTATAAACTAATTAACTTTTAATAACAAAAATTATTAATCAAAATCAAATTAAAAAATTAAAAATTGAATTAAAAAGTTTAGAGATAGTAATGAGTCGGGTCGGGCTTGAGTTGCTCTTGGCCCGGCCCGGCCCGGCCCGACCATGGGCTACTGGACAGACCAAGCCAAGCTAGCTCGTTTACACTTTTTTTTAATGTTTTTTTACAAAATGACGTTTATTTTGTACATTCCTTCGGGTCACAGGTTAGGTCAGGCCAAGATTACCATTTTTAAAAAAATTGGCTGATTCGAAGTTTTCATAGTTAAATTAGGTATATCGATTTAGTTTTTAAAATATTGATTATTACTTTTATACATGATTTTATTGCATTCATGAAGATTTTCAAAATTCTGTTGAAAATCGTTTCCTTTGGGTTTTTAAATTTAATCTATAGATTATTACTATAACATTGTAATGAAGTAATTACCATAAGTTCGGTTAACTACAAATGGTCAAATTCATACTTTAACTAATAATAGTAGAAATAGCTAGGAGATCATCACCAATTCCACCCTTTTGGTTGTAGCATGAATTTTGCTCGAACTTTAATCAAGTTTGATCCCCACGGTTTGAATTCAAATTCATCTCACTTAAAATAATATCACTTTAGGGAAATTTTTACAATAACATCATTTTCTGGTGGCAGTGCGAGTAGTTTAAATCATCTATCGAATCTCTTATTCATGCTCCATATCCAAACTTAATCTGAACTTTAAATTAATTAAATCAATTCAAGTTAAATCAAATTACCAATTGTAAAAATTTTCGAAAAAAATTACCAATCGTAAATACTAGCATCTTATCCTCTACGAGATAGCATAAATAATGCGAGTAATTGCTAAAATAATATTTAATTATATGAGATTTATTCATTATAAGAATTAAACTTTCACACCTACTTAAATTAAATTTGTGACTCATTTGTAATAAGTAGTATAAAAATGTAATTTATAACTTATTTATGATATCAAAAGTTTATATAATATATGTCTAAAGGCTAAATACCCAATTTCGGTTCAAATGTTTTCAGATTTGATCAATTTAGGGTCAAACATTTTATATCAAAAGTTTATCGATTATGCTCAATGTTAGGCTATTTTGGACGGAAATCTAGCAGTGTCATACACGCGTGTATTCTATATATAAAAAGTTCATTTGGAGAGACCTGGTGGATTTTAGATGTTATGTCAAACACACAAAAATGACATGGATTTTCAGAAAAGAAAAAAAAAGAAAATTATTTCAATTTTTACTCAAAACCTTAAATTTACTTGTCATCCCCAAATGTTTACCCTCTCTTTCTTGGAAACTTATCTTGTTGAGCATTAAGGTTTTTGAAAAGGAAAAATTTTAGGAATGGGGTTTCAAATGCTATGGTTTTATTCAGTTTAGGGTTTATTTATAGTATCAATTTAATTTAGGGATTTAGAATTGGAGTTTATTAGCTACAAATTTCAGAATTTTTGGTGTTTGAAAGGTTAATCTGAGTTCATTTAGGGTTTTGTCTAGCGAGCTAAACAAATTGGGCTTTTAAATTTCGCTCGAAAGTCGAAGGATATTGAACATCAAGAATTCATATGTTAACTCACGCTAGAACTCCACATTCTGTATCTTATGATTTTTTGTGCTCTCAAATGTTATTATCTTAATTTAATGAAATCCATAGACTTATTTGCAGTAGTATTTAGCTTTATTGATTTTTAATATGATATTAGCATAATGTAATAAGATGAAACCAAATTTTAAGTTAATGGTCACTTGTTCTATAATATCTCTATTTTGTGTGTTTGTCTTTTTAAAATTTGATAATGAGGTATAGGAAGAATAATTAATTAATATTAGTTTGTCTATTAAGGTGCGTTGCATTATGGTTTAGCAGAGTTGCATTTGATGAGGTCATTCTAAGGTTTCACCGTGTGGGATCATTGGTTAATGTGGGCAATAATATTAGGCATGAGGGTGGTTTTGTGGATAAAATAGAATTTAATCCTGACTTACTCAGCTACTTTGAACTGGTTAATGTTAAGTCAAAATGACTTTACGTAAATGATTTTGATGAAGAACAAATAATAATGAAAGAAGAAAGTAAGACGGAAGCAGAAGCAGAAGCATATGAGACGAAAGGAATAGATAAAAAATCAGACAGAAGTACAAAGCAATAGTCAGACGATAAAAAGCAGACGGAAGCGCAAATGAAAAACAGACGGAAGCGCAAATGCAAAAATAGATGGAAGCGCAAAAGCAAAAACAGATGGAAGGCGCAATTGAAGAAATCAGACGGAAGAACCGATACTACGACGGTTTTCTTATCAGCTTGAGTTAGTTACAGAACTCAAACTGAATAACTGATTCTTTAAAGATCAAGAAGCAGTTATCAAGAAACGGTTGAAGATGAAGGCTATAAATATGAGTCGGAGTCGAAGACTGAAAAAGTTAGTGATTATAAGAAATCTCATTGTGCGAAAAACTAGAGCAATTATCTTCTGTAACATTAGCTTAAAAAATTCTTTCAGTAAAGAGAAAGGCAGATAGCCTGAAGAGGCTAAGAGTAAAAGAATACTTGTTGTAAAAGACCTGAAGAGGCTCAGTACTAAAGAATACTTGTAACGTGTTGTGAGATAGTGAAATTTCAGAAAAATCTCTGAGAACTGGACGTAGCCCACGGTTTGGGGTGAACCAGGATAAATCTGTTGTGTCAACATTCTCTTAACTCTCAACTCTCTTTACTTTGAAGTTTTTATCTTACTGTGTTTAGTACGAGAATTTTTCGAAAGGGGATTAACAAAAAGAATACACAATTCAACCTCCCTTCTTGTGCATTTATATATCTTTTATTAAGTCTTGTATTAACGTGTGATCCACTTCAGTTAATGTATGTAAGATTAATGGCTATAACAAAGTGAACAAGATTTTTTATCTTAGGTATGGTTTTCAACTGTCTAATGGTTTGTGGGTTGTAGAAGATGATGCTAGTGTGTTAGATATAGTTAATGAGATGATGCTTTCTGGTGCTATTGATATTTATATTAAACATGGTGTAGATATTCCTGAATTACCTCATGAGTTGATTGATGATGAACCTAATGAGCTTAATCAGGATAATGTAGTTGAAGATAATGGTTAAGATGTTAATAATTTAGGGTTTGAAGATAATGGAGTTGTTGATGAAAATGTAGAAAACGTTAATCGAGATAACGTAGTTGAAAATGAGGGTCAGAAAGTTAATAATGTAGGGTTTGGAGGTAATGTAGATAATACTGATGAAAATGTAGAGAATGTAGAAAATTTATATGATGTCTCAAATGTTAATGATGGTTATGTTGGAGATGATGCTAATATGGAGGATAATGGAGATGAATGAGTTGATGATGTAGATGATGGAGATAAGGAGAATAGAAGAGATGGGGGAGATGATTTCAAAGTTAAGTTTAGGAATTCAAAAGGTGGATGGGAAGGAGTTGAGTTTGTGAATGTTAATAGGGATGGTTTAGCTGTAGAGGATTTAGAGGAAGGAGATGAAGATGATGAAAATGATGGAGATAATGGAGACTATAAGGAAGATGCAGGTGATGAAAATGATGAAGATGAGGTGGTTTTTAAAAAATATTATGGCAGTGATGACTATGGGGAACTTATTAGTGATATAGATGATATGGTAGATGATGCAAGTAAGAGAAAAAGAAAATACCCTGTTTATGGTGAAAATATTGTTGAGTCTAACATTGAATTAGGGATGATTTTTCTTAACCATTTGCAATTGAAGCGTGCAGTTAGTTTATTGTCTATCAAAACAAAAAAGGCTGACATGTTTACCAAAAATAAGCCCAATTTTGTGCAAAGTAAATGTAGGACATAGAACTGCCCTTGGTATATATATGGAGCATTTAATAACAAGCTACAGTCTTTTTAAGTTAGGAAATTTAGGGACACTCATGACTGTAATAGGGTTTATACAAATCCTAGGATGTAATAGGGTTTCTACATCTTCAAAGGCCACCACCAAAAAAACCACCAAAAGAAAAAATTTAAATGTCATTACAGGGTCGAGAGGCCCTGGCTATGATGTTGCAGATGATGAAAACAGAATAAGGATGTTTGGTTCTGGCATATCTAACCCATATTCTCAACTGAAAATTTTAGGAAAAAGGCTTGTCACATACTCTTCTCTTCAACATAAAGCAAATAGGAAGTTTAAGAAAGGATGGAAGGGATAGGGATATACACAAATCCAACAACAAGGTTGCAGATGTTAAATTTAAGTGTCAAATTTTTTCATTCTTATTAAACATTAATTAACTGTTTAATATTTGTATTCTTATTAAACATTAATTAAGTGATACAACTGAAGTTAATAATGTTTGCATTTTATCTATAGCCTGGAAGGCCAAGTTAGAGACAAATATACCCTGGGCAGAAATCAAAAAAGAGCAAGCAAGTTGTTACTGGGCATGTGAATCCAAGTTAATAAAGTTAAACTGCATCTTCAAACGGAAAGGAGAAAATGTAAACAAAATTGTGTTTGCTAGTGTTTTGTCTAATGAATAATGGATGATTCTTATATACATCAATTTTGTGATATTTGTTTAACTTGGTGATTGATGGAAATTTGGTTAATAGGTTGGATATCTATTGAATGTCATTTGGCAGTTGTTATTAATGTAAGGATCTTATTGGCATTTACATGTTATTATATGAAAGAATGCAATAACAGGCATTTTCAGTCAGAACTGTTTTTTCTTTTCTTTTAGGGTTTTTTCTTTTTCTTTTTGAAGTTTATGAATGATAGATGATGAAAATACATTTGTATATGTACGCCACAAAACCACTTTGTAAGCTCGATTGCATTTAGACATTGTTTTAGTATATGAAACTATTTCCAGGTAGGGCTTTTAACACACAACTATTGCCTAAATCGCCTTCATTATTTATGCTAACAAACAGAAGCGAAACTAGTAAACAAAAGCTTGAACAAGATACAAATTTCCAACTCTTTGTTGAATGTGTTTCATTACTAGTCATCATGGCATGTAACTCATTCTTCAACTTGAAATTTTCTGCAATAATTTCAACTTCCAAAACTTCTACAACATTTTCTCTTAAATCTGCCACTTTAGCCTTCAATAGATTAGTTTGATGGTATAACATATTCTCTCCATTTTTTAGCTTTAAAATAATCTATCTTGCTTTTAAAGAAAATATTTGATCATGCCATTGATGAAATCCACAGACATTTTTACTCTACCATGAAACAAAAAAAGAGCAATTTGTTAATGAAAAATAGGAACATATTTATGTAAAACAACATCAAAATGTACAAAATTATTGGAAATAATCGACAGCCATAAAATATTCTTCCTGAAATTTCATTAGTCCTTGAAGTCCATCTAGGTGCTTTTGAAGTTACAGTAACAATATTTAGCATCTCTGTCATAGTCCCATTCAACTGGGTAAGTTGAAGAAATCAACTTGTATTCCCAAATTACAAAAATAAAAGATATATCTTATTTTAATATTATGCAAGCTCATAAATGCAACAAAGGACATAAAAGATGATAAATCACTCTATTACAAGAAATGCAACAATATATGAAGAAAGTGTAAAAAAGTAAATAGAAAAACTTAAATCAACAAATTCACATGATTAATTCAACAAAACCATAATAAAACAAGAACAGGAAGTAACACCTTCTTAATTTTAGATATATATCAAATGAAAGTAGAGTATAGATGGCTAGTTTAAAAAGAGTCATAACTCAAAATTCAACTGTAAAAAGATGGTTTAATGTTACAAATACTAGCAAATTGAATATACTAGAAGAGACTATCCAAACAAGAAGAAGGTCATGAAAAGAAAATTGATGGTTTATCAAGATCTACTATATTGCTGAAAAAAACTCAAATTGTAGTGTCAAAAATATGCTACTTTTTACAAATCAACTTCAAAAGTTACGGATATTGGATATGAGATGCTCACTACGATGACACTCAATAGGGACTGATTTGTATTATACATTCTTGGAAGCTTTCAATATGTTTGGTAGGGGAATGATAAAGCTTGGGAAGTTAATAGAGCACAATAAGTTAGCAATAAGATGTTTGATAGTGTTGTCAGAATATTGTGCGATATTTGACATGTACCAAAATTAAGGAAAAATATGATCTTTTAGGTACGTTACATATGAATGGTCTAGTTATAAAATTGATAGAGTAAAAATTTGAAGGTGGTAAAGGATTTCACGAATGTGGTATAAGGCTAAGACTAATATGAAATATCAACAAACTGAGTAGAAGCCTAGCTGTAGGGTGGAAGTTATCATAGTAGAGTTAGAAAAAGACAGTACAAAATTATGATATATGTGGTTATGTCACCCTAGAGTGAGAAATGATAAAACTTCATGAGAAAATTTTGTTAAATGTGTAAAACACTACAAGTTACATTTCTATAAATTTGTTACACTTATTTAAAATTATAAGGTGATATTAAGGGTGTAGTATTTGAGAAGTAGCATATATTGAAGTAAATATAAAGAGAAGGTATGTTAGGGTAAGCTGAGAGCACTATTGGTTCAAAAGTGGCATAAGTGCAATTAGAAAAATATGAAACATATGTTGAATGAATTAAAAATTTGAATTAAGGAAATGCTAGAAAATTGTTAGAGGAAGAGCAACATCATAATATAGTCACAAATGGAGTGAGATATATTATTAGGCTACTAAATAGATATGGTTAGGAAGATTTGATTTTATATACAGTTATCATCAGTAATAAGGATCAAATTACCTTTTAGAGGATTATGGATAGTTAGAAAAAGGACAGATGTATGAGTACTATGATGGAAGATATGAAGTTTCAAAAGATTATGAAGTTGATTCCATAGTTAAAGGTTATTGAAAAAGGTTTACATGTTGAAAGATACAACTCACATGTTTGACAAAATTTGGTTACTGCAAAAGAGTACAAGTATTGATTAGACTTTATCAATATTTTAAAGTGTTAAATGAGGTTAGATCTCAACATATTTGGAGTATGTTTGCAAAATTTAAAATCATTATAGGGTAAAAGGCCAAAACACCCTAAGTACTTAGAGAAATACTAAAGAAACCATAATATTTGGAATTAACGGAAAAAAGTTCATATAGTTTGAACTTGTCCAAAAAAATTCTTTGGAGTTGACTTCCATTTAAAGTTACATTTGATGTGACAAAGTTAAATCAAAATTAGAAAACATAGGCCAACTTGACCCAAATTTTTTATCCAATTATTTTTTAACCAGACCCGACCTTGAAAATAACCTAACCCCTATGACTATGTTCACTTCCTAAACCTAATTATTCTCCCAAATCACGGTGGTTTAGATATTGTTGTGCTTATGCCTTCTCAAGTGATTGAGCGAATTTTTCTTGCTAAAAAAGTTTCTTGATAACTAATATCTATGATATAAAGAGAACTGATGAAAGTCATTAGTATTTCTCATCAGATATTCTCCAATAGCCATATCTGTATCACAATAAACATGAGTAAAAAGGAAATGGCCTTTTTTGAAAAAATAGAAAATAACTTATATTTCACATCTTTAAATTGTATAAGAAATATCAAGAATAGGTTTAAGCATAGTTTAATTATATCTTAAAACTAAAGACTAAATAATACATCCTCATATCATAAAAACTTATTCAATCACAAATATGCCTTTCTTGGGTATCTCGGTTGGGGCTTAGGTTATTTCCAAGGTCAGATCGGGTTAAAAAATGGGTAGGGTAAAAAATTTAGGTCTAGTTGGTCTATGTCACCTAATTTTGATTGATCCACATGGACCAACTTTATCAAGTAAGAAATTATATTAGTTTTTTTTAACAAAAGTCAACTCCATACAGTTTTTTGGAATAAGTTTAAACTACAAAAACTCTTTTTTGATAATTGCAAATAATAAGGAGTTTTTCCAAAATTTTCTTAAGTATATAGGATATTTTTGTCTTTTACCCAATTATTATGTACGACTCATATATACAGGTGTGCAAATTTAAAAGAACACGAGTGTTTTCCAATTGCCTTTAGTTGAACAAGGTTAAAACATGAGTGTGTTGATATGGAAGTAGACTTTTTGAAGAATGATACAACCTAGAACACGTGTGTTAGTGTGAGTTACCCAACCTAAATATGGATATGTTTGTATTTGCGTTCCATTATAAAAAAAAGTAATATAATACCTTATTGTATTTTAAATTGTGCTTAAGACAAGTCATAACAACAACAACAAGAACACCTTAGTCAAAAATTTTAATGAGATGTAGAGTTTGAGGAGATTCAGAAGTACGTACCCTTAACTAGTAGAAAGGTTGTTTTCATAAACTCACAAGAAAAAATGAAAATGGTTTGAAGAAAATAATAGTCAAATACATAAACAAATAACTATATAAATAAATTAAAAATAAAGATAAAAGCAAAAAAAATCAAATTCAAAATCAAAATAAAGATAAAAGTAAGTAAATAAATAAAACAAAAAAAGTAAATAAAATAGAAAAGCATTTTTTTAAAAAATGAAATAAATAATTAAAATAACTAAAAGGGAAAGCACTACAAACAAAAGTATTTAAGCTAAATGCAAGATACAAAAATCGAAAGAAAAGGTTCAAAAGGTCTACGAAATAGAAGATCTACGAAATAGAAGAACCTCTTTATGAAAAGAGAAAGATATCTCTATATAAAATCCTCTAACTGTATCCTAGTTCACCAAAGTTTTTTGTTAAGAACCAAGTTTTTGGTAAGCTTTAGTAGAGTTATATCATACTTATCACCTCTCCCAAAATTTTCTTAAATTTTCCTCTTATTTTCTTACCACTCAAGGCATGTTGCCTTGTTTAAATTTCTTTTTGGTGAATTTAAAATTTTAGGAAAATTTTAAATCTTATTAAATTTATGTTATAAGTACCAATAGTGATAAAAAATTATATAAAATTGCACCTGAGAGCAATATTTTTAATTTCGTACTGTACCAGTCAATATTGGCCAGAAGGTACTATATCGGTTGAAAAATGGTACGAAATTATGTTAAGTAGTACCGGTTGTAGGTATTAGTTAGTACTGGCAATTTTGCATGGTAAATACCGGTTAATACCATAGGTTTTAAAATTACAGGGAGTTATTTGCAAAAATGAAAAAAAATAAAAATTTAAACCCCCCTTAACACTCACTCTTTTGCTCTCCCCTTCTCCCATTTTTTTTATTTCTCTCTCACAAACTCTCACACTCTCTCTCTCGTTCTCCTCTCCAATGGTTGCCTCTCCCTCCCTGGTGATGACACGATCACTACACCAGTCCCTAGTCTGCAGTCTCCTCTATGCCTCCACGCCACCACTCTCCATGCCACTACCTTCCAGTCATCCACCACTGCCACCATTGATCTCCAACAACATTTTCAGCCGTGAAACACACTCGAAATTGCCAGTTTTGGAATAGATTCAGATCCAAACCCAACTCGATCGACATTGAATTGGATTTTTTGATTTTTGAGTTGTTTTTTTCTTTGAGATTTGAAAAACAATTGCATTATGTTTAGTTGTTTATGTATGTTTTGTGATGGTTGAATTGAAATTGTTGAAAATTGTTAGAAATGGAATTGTTAATATATGTTTTGTGATGTTTGAATTGAAATTGTTGTAAATGAAAATTGTTTATGTATATTTTGTGATGGTTGAATTGAAATTGTTGGAAATAAAATAGTTTATGTATGTTTTATGATGATTGAAATTGTTGGAAATGAAAATTGTTTATGTTTGTGTTTGTGAATTATGAATTGTGACAGTTGAAATTGTCGGAAATAAAAATTATTTGTGTATGTTTTGTGACTTATGATTGTTGAAATTATTGGAAATGAAATTGTTGGAAATTGTTGGAAATGAAAATTCTTAGAATTATTTGTGTGCATTGGTGTGAAGTTGTTTGTGAGAAATTCTTGGAAAATTAATGGATTGGAAAATTTGAATTTGAATTTGATATTGATCTTTGGAATTGTTTATATGAGTTGGTTTAGTTTTAATATAATTTAGACATTGTCAATTTATGAAGAAAATTAATGGATTGTAAAATTTGAATTTGATATTAGGAATTATTTGTGTGAGTTGGTTTAATTTTAATATAATTTAGATATTGTCAATTTATGAAGAAAATTAGTACATTAGAAATTTTATGTCAGAAATTAAGAATGTTGAATTGTGTATGATGTAATTGTACAAAATGAGTTATATTATATAAGATGAACATGCGTATTGTTAAAGTCGTGCTTTAAAGGCAATCACCTTTAGCACTTTTGTACAAACTTTATTTTGATTAATAAAGCGAAAGGCAATTTTCATTATTTTGATGTTTATTTATTTATGAATTGATGTCGTTCTTAAATCGAATTAACGAAGTTCATGATACAAAACATAACATGAACGAAATCATGATGAGATCATGATAACTAGATTCCTATCATATACAATTATGTTAGTATCTAAATTATCCCTAGTCATAGAATTAATGAGACAGGGCATTGTTAATCCAGATAGACTAGCATATGTTGGACTCCTTGATTTGATCAAGCAGTGGATCTCATAAACTGTAAGCATGAGATATTTAGAGTTAACATATGGTTTCTTACTAAGAGTAGTAAGTATATCGGATGACCCGCTATGAGATTACCATATGGATGACCTATCGAATGTCAGTGATTAATCTTATCATAACAATGGTGCAAATATCCTTAGACTTGATGTACTCAAGGATATCTTGGATACTGATCTTATGCTTTGACACCATTCCTTGTTATATCAATATGAGGTTGCTCATAGGGTGGTGATTGGGTACAGTTATTGGTATTCGAAGATAATTGGATAGCCAATAAATGATTCACCACTCCTGATAGAGGAGATGATACCAATGACCTCTTGTCGGGGTCATTACTTGGGAGTCTCTAACTAGAGCAATTATGTGTCATGAAGAGAGTCTTCAATGACACGTAAAGTAATAAGATCCCACGAAAAAACTAACATCACTTGAACTAGATCTAACATAGTCAGTCTAATGGGAGTTGATACATAGCCTACACTTGTTTATAGCCTATACTTCGAAACAAGTGTAGTATAGGATGGTGAAGGGACAAATTGCACGGTAATTGACTATGGAAAGGTATATAAGTCAGATAATTAACTATTAAAGAGTTTGAGTGTTAATCCACTTACATTCTGGTAAATTGGCATAATAAAATCCTTCATGATTTGTTCGGATTAAGAGTTAATTCAAGTGACTAAAATAACTGGAAACCTAAGGGTCACACACATAAAAGATTGGATAAAAAGCAAAGTGTGCATGGTTGTCAATTAAGCAAGCAATCGTGACCGACTTAATGACAGGTGGTACATAAGAGAGTTCTTCACTTATGTACACACGTTTTTTTTAGCCATAAAACACACTCAATAGAGAGCCTAAGAGTCCAGAAGAGTTCTAGAAGTTGAGAGGAGTGATCTTGAGATTTATTCATGCAATCTTAAGCAATTGCTGCATGAGATTAATTGCATGAAACTTGGTCTTGATCTAACTCTTACTAGAGCATCTACTTGAACTCATCTTATTTGGTGCTATAACCACCCTTACACATTGATTTTTCTTCATCTTTGCATGCTCTCTAGAGGCCAAGGAAGGTGTTTGGTGTTTGCTACAACCCAAACAAGAAGAAAATTCAAGAAAGGAGGAGTATTTGCAAGGTACATATGCTGTAATTTCATGTTCTTATAATCTGTCTATACATGCACATAGATTTTGGATTTTTTTAGGGTGTATTGGGGTTGGAATTTTTATTTCGACACTTTCGCTGCCTTGCCATATATGTGATGCATGAATCCATGGATCCCTTACAGTGGTATAAAAGCAAGTTATACATGTATAAGGTGATCTATTGAACATGTGCAAACTGTTTGCTAGGTTGTGACTGACATGCATGTTGATTTCCAAATATTTTTATAAATTGTATAAAAATGGTTTTTCTGATTTTCTTTCACAAAAATGTTTATAATATGTTATATTATGTTTCTGTCAAAGGAAATTTCAATTGAATGTCATTTGCTATTTTATTGCGAATTAATCTCCAGTTTGTTCATATGTTGGTTTCTGGGAATTTCTGGAAAACAAAATGTATATGCTGATTTTGAAAATTTCGTAATAATTCTAGAAAACTTTTTTTCTAATTATTTTCCCATAAATGTTTATAAGGTGTTATGTTATATTTTTGTCAAATGAAAATGCAATTGAATGTCATTTTCTATTTTATTACGATTTTAGTTTCAATCTGATGCATGTATGAAGTTCTGGAAAATTCTGAAAATTTGCTGAACATGTATGCTTGTAAATTCCAAAATAATTTTATAAAAAATTGTTTTTATGAATTTTCTTCATGAACATACACATATGATGTGGCCACATATATGAGATGCATGACACCTATTTTTAAAGTGATTGATTATTTATTCTCGATTTTACATGCATGCTGGTGGTGTATGATAAGTGTTAGTGGACATATGATGTGTTGGCAAATTCCACTTAGTTTACAAAGAATTACTAGGAATTAGATTCTATAATTTTTTATTAAGCATATTTGGAATGTGTATATGACTATGGAATTTTTTTATAATTAATTGAAATTGATTCAATTAATAGATCAAATCAAAGTCAACATTGGACAACTTTTTGAAAGCTGATGGGGCTGACTTGTTTGATGACTTGTGTGTATATGTTTCGGTTATAATACCTTGAAATTATTTTTATGAGATAAGTAATGTATTATTTTGATGCTAGTAGCATGCTAAGTTGCATGTGCTTGAAATTAGGGTTCCAAAAAATTTCCGAACATCGAATCAGTCTCTTTAGTGTCCAGTACGTTAACTGATTTATCTTTATAATTTTGGCCGTTAAGATATTTTTTTAGCATGTGTCGAAATTGTCCTGATAAATTTGAGATGACCTAGGGATGTTTTAGATGACTAATTGATATTTAGGAATTTTGAAAACCCTAGGGATTAATTTAGAATTAATCCAAGTAGAACATAACATTTCTAGTGTGACTAGAAAAGGGCATGTGTACTAGAATTAAAGTATTTAAGTTGGACATCAAAATAATTGAATTTTAGTTCTTAATCGAATCACATTCATAATTCGAATTAGCCGAGACTAATACTAGTACCCAATTCGGTTCAAGAGTTGAATAGAATCACGAACTTTAGATGCATAGTCAAGTCACAACCTAACTTAAGCCTCTTTTGTATGATACATGCATTAGATGCATTTTGAGGGTGGACAAAGGCTCAATTTAATTGAGTTGTATATATATATATACAATATCATCCAAGTATTGATGAGACTTAATAATAAATATCTCAACCAAAATATTAGGACTTACGCCTTCCTTTGATATGGCAAGAACCAGAATTCTTTTAGTGTTGGGTTGTTGGGCAAACCCAAGCCCACACTACACGAACATATTTAAACCATAGAAATTAGATTTTCGGATTAATAGGTTAGTCCTAACTGGAAGTGTTGATTTGTTAGGTCAAGGTCAACATGGATAGAGGCGGAGTTGGGTAGTATATATGGGTTGTATATGCATCAAGAGTTGAAAACCCATTGAGTGTGCTAAACCAACAGTTGATGGCACAAGTCGATAGTTGCATAATTGAATGTAATTGGTATGAATGATACCTACCGATTGACCTAAGGTGGCTTGTTGGGAAAACCTAAGGTCATTATTAGTGATATTGGATATTGACCTATTAGGAAAATTATAATTTTTCTCGAATTTGTAGTGAGGGCTATGGATTTGGATAAAATAGTGGGACCCATAATGCATGTGATTAAAGTCCTTATCGATATACGTTTATGTACATTCTAACGCTTTCTCTCATTTTTTTAAGTTATTAAATTTCCACGATATCTTCGTCCAGTGTGAACTTACGCTCTCTACTTGACTCCAACAAACTTACGGGACCAAACTTTTTAAATTGACTATGGAATTTGAGAATTGTTCTTAAATATGAGAAACTAGGATATGTCCTAGATGAGCCACTTTTCGATCCCCTTATTACCGATGCTTCTGATGAAGATCAGAAAGCTTACAAGAAGCTATTGGATGATAGTGAGCTGGCTAGCTGTATTATGTTGGTCTCTATGTCAACAAAACTGCAAAAGCAGCATGAGGCTATGGAAGCTCATACCATAGTCTACCATCTAAGGGAAATGTTTGATGAACAAGCTCGGTTTGAAAGGTTCAAAACCTTGAGGTTGCTTTTTCACTCTAAGATGGCTAAGGGATCATCTCTAATGCAGTACGCGCTGAAGATGAATGGATACATTGAGAGGTTAGCTAGTTTGGGTTTCATAATGGATCATGAATTAAGTATAAACTTAATTTTGACTGGTTTGACCGATAGTGATTCACAGTTTGTACTTAACTATTAGATGAACCAAATATCCACTTCGATACTTGAGCTGATTAATCTACTCAAACAACCGAGCAAACTATCAAGAAGGACAGTAAGGCTATGATGCTGGTGGACTCTGCTTATGGTTCTCATAAGAGGAACCAGAAAAAGAAGAAGTCTAAGAAGCCAGTGGGAGGTGTAGCCAAGAAGAAGACAAAGGACAATGTACCAAAGGGAATATGCTTTCATTGTAACAAGGAAGGGCATTAGAAGAGGAACTGTAAAGCCTATCTAGAGTCGTTGAAGCAGAAGAAGGCATTAGATGCTCCACCGTCTATTCTAGGTATGTTATTTGTCATTGAGGTTAATACCATTTCTGATCATAACATTTGGGTATTAGATACCAGATGTGGCTCACACATATGTGTTGATATGTAAGGTCTCAGGGGAATTAAACTGCTTAAGAAGGGAGAGATAGGCAGACCTACATGTGGGCAATGATGTAAGAGTTGTTGCATTAGTTGTAGGAACCTATGTTCTGTATCTTCCTAGTGGGCTAGAGTTAATTTTGGATAACTGCTATTATGTACCCGTTGTGAAAAAGAACATTGTATTTGTTTCATGTCGTAATAAAACGAGATTTCATTTAATTTTTTCAAACAATGGTTGTTCAATTAAGTTGAAGGAAATGTTGTTTGGTACTGCTACATTGTGCAATGGTATTTACATATTAGATATGTGCAATCCAATTTTAAATATCAATGACAATAAAAGAGAAAAACGGGATAACTTAAAGTCATCTTACTTATGGCATTGTCGACTTGGCCATATAAGTGAGAGACGCATGGCTAAACTACACATGAGTGGTAGTTTAGGGTCATTTGATTATGAATCATATGACACATGTGAATCTTTCTTGTCAGGCAAGATGACTAAATTACCCTTTAAAGAAAAGGGTGAACGTGTGAATAGGTTATTAGACCTAATACATTCTCATATAGGTGGTCTGATGTCCATTCATGCCAGAGGTGGTTTTATGTACTTCACTACTTTATCGATGATTATTCACAATATGGGTATGTGTATATAATAAGATATAAGTCTGAAGCATTTAAAATGTTCAAACAATTTAGACATGAAGTAGAGAAACAGCTCTGTAAAAGTGTCAAGATACTTCGATCAGATCGAGGTGGTGAATAATTGAACAAGGAGTTTCTAAGTTATCTCAGGGATAACGAGAATGTATTCCAATGGACTCCATCTTACACACCGCAACATAATGGTGTGGCTGAAAGAAGAAACCAAACCTTGTTGGACATGGTAAGGTCAATGATGGGCTTAGCAGATCTACCAAAATCCTTTTGGGGCCATACGATAAACAAAGTCCCTTCAAAAGAAGTTGATGGTACTCTATATGAGATATAGACTAACAAAAAATCATATCTTTTTCATATGAAAGTTTGGGATTATCCGGCTTACATAAAGTGAATTCAATCAGACAAGCTTAAAGTGAAATATGATAAATGTCTGTTTGTAGGATATCCCAAGGAAACAATTGGATATCAATTCTACAATGCTTTAAAGCAAAAGGTGTTTTTCTCAAAGCATGCTGTCTTTTTAGAGAAAGAGTTTCTTCTAAGAGAAGACAATGAGAGCAATGTTGAATTTGATGAAGTTCATAATACTCAAACAGACGCAGATCAACTACTTGAACCCTAGATTATTGTTAATGGATATGAGACAATAATTGATCCTTCTGACACACAAAATGTTCGCAGGTCAAGTAGGATACGTTATGTTCCAAAGAGATATAGATAATGATGCCATTTGATTCAGACCTTATTCGTGCCCCTGGAGGTCAAATAAAAAATAATCCAAGGATTGCAATATAGGATGCAACCTCGGGTTGTTTCACTTAATCGGAACCTAAAATGAATGGACCTAAGTTAACCTATATGTCATGCTATCCAAACTAATTAGGAAAAAAGGGGGTTTTGATCTTTGAAATGATTAACTGAACTAAATTGAAGTGTAAAAAGTATGTAAAATGTAATTTTGGATTTTTGGGAATAGAAAATGGAAAGATTAAAAAAAATGATAGAATCCTCTTGAAAATGAGCTTTGGCCATCCTAGTCTGAAATTGATTTTAATGGGAGTAGAGATCACTAAGCTTCAAAATAATAAACCTTAAAGTACTCTTTAAGTCTAGGATTTTAATCAATGAAACTCCATTTCTCAAGATCCCGTTAAGTGCTCTTAGTGTGTGTAGTTGGATCACCCAATGCAATAGGTCAAACGAAATTTCAATCAACTCAATATCAAATATAACCATGCAAGATAAAAGAAAATCAAGAAGATCACAAATGAACATATATGAGACTTCATATATTCAAACTCGAAGTTCTACATTAACTAATCCAAACTACACATAATGAATATCCAATATTTGATTAAACCATAATCAAATAGCTCAACTACAAATTACAAATCCTAGACTTAGGAATTCATAAATCATAGTTGTACTATGGATTGAACTACTCCCCTTTTAAGCCCATTGAACTCCGACCATCGCTACATCTTCAAGAGGAAGGAAAATGCCTAGCCACGCATTGCAACCGGAAGTCTCACAACTAGGAATGAATCTGAGCTACCCATGGTGGAGGTTGACGGTGAAAAATGGGAAAAATAAGAGAGATATAAGAGAACATGATGATGGAATGATATCTATCAGCTCCCCTCGTGTTTGTGTCACTTATCCTGAAATAGGTTTTCCAAAATGGGTTCCCGGGTCGGGATGTACAGTAAGTAAAATTTTTGAAAATGGTTTGGGTCTGGTCACTGACTCGAAGGTTCGCCACAAGATCAAACAAAGACCTTTTGGGTAAAGTTCGCCGCTTTGCTTAATCTTGTGACTTCAGCTTCTTTGCATCCACTTTTGGCTCTACTTCTTGAGCGTCCTGCAATGAAAGTAATAGTTTGTAATATCAATTGTCCCATAAATCAAGTGAGTGCAATTCCTAACTAATTGTGATAATTTGACCCTCAAACTACATTAATTCAAAACAAGCACTCTTAGGCTAAATTAAGCACAATATCCAACAAAAAGAGCCGAAAAGTATAACAAAAATCATGAAAATGTCACTAATTAATATAGAAAACTTGGGTTCAATCAGTGATCATAATGACGTATTGCTTATAGAGGACAATGAGCCTACAACCTATAAAAAGGCTCTGAAGAGTTCAGAATCTGAAAAATGGCTTCAAGCCATGAAGTCTAAAATGGATTCCATGTTTGAAACCAAGTATGGACTTTGGTTGACCCACCTGAAAGGCTAAAACTCATAGGGTGTAAGTGGATTTTCAAGAAGAAAATCGACATGGTTGGTAATGTGATTACCTATAAAGCGAGGTTAGTTGCTAAAGGTTATAGTCAAAGAAAATGAGTTAACTATGACGAGAAATTTAGCCCTTTAGCCATGCTTAAATCCATTAGAATACTCCTAACCATTGCTGCTCATTATGATTATGAGATATGAAAAATGAATGTGAAGACGACTTTCCTAATTGGAAACCTAGCTGAGGATGTGTATATGATACAACCTGAGGGCTTCGTATCCAATGATAGCAAAAAGGTAAGCAAGCTTTAAAAATCCATTTATGGATTGAAGCAAGCATCTAGGAGTTGGAACATCTGATTTGATGTGACAATCAAAGATTTGATTTCTCACAAAAGCTGGATGAACCTTGTGTGTACAAGAAGGTTAATGGAAGTGTTATCATATTCCTTGTGTTATATATGAATGGCATATTACTAATAAGAAATGATATCTTAAGTTTACAATCTGTCAAAATTTGGTGTTCCCGGTTTTTTCCATGAAATACCTTTAAGAAGCAACTTATATATTGGGAATAAAGATCTATAGAGATAGACCAAGGAAGTTGCTAGGTCTTTCACAATCTACATTCATAGATAAAGTGCTAAAGAGGTTTAGCATGGAGCAGTCCAAGAAAGGGTTTCTTCCCATGACTCATGGGATAAAACTCTTGAAATCTATATGTCCCAAGACGCAAGATGAGAGGACTCGCATGAGTTTGATCACGTATGTTTCGGCTATAGGATCAATTATGTATGCTCTGTTATGTACAAGACTCGATATATCATATGCTCTAAGTATTACGAGCAGATATCAATCGAATCCTGGTGAGCATCACTAGGTGGCTGTCAAGAATATCCAAAAGTATTTGAGACAGACGAAGGATGTATTCTTGGTGATGGAGATGGAGATCTCATAGTGAGCAGGCATACAAATGCTAGTTTTCAATCTAACTAGGATGACTCCAAATCCCAGTTAGGTATGTTTTCACACTGAATGGTGGAGCAATCAGTTGGAAGGGTTCCAAACATGAGATGATTGCAAATTCAACGACCGAGCTAGAGTACATTGTAGCTGTGGAAGTGGCCAAAGAAGTTGTTTGGATCAAGAACTTCGTTATGAAACTTAGAGTGGTTCTGAGCATCATAGACCCGATACTGTTGTATTGTGACAACAATGGGGCTATTGCTCAAGCCAAGAAACCAAGGTCTCATCAGAAGTCCAAGAACATACTCAGGAGATATCACGTGATCAAGGAGATCATTGATAGAGGTGAAGTGAAGATAGAGAGAGTGCCCACCGATTAGAACATCGCTGATCCTTTGACCAAGCCACTTCCTCAAATGAGATTTGATTATAGTGTACTCGCCTATGGTATTAAATATAAAGGCGATTAGATTTAGTACAAGTGGGAGATTGTTAAAATAATGCTCTAAAGGCAATCACCTTTAGCACTTTTGTACAAACTTTATTTTTACTAATAAAGTGAAAGGCAATTTTCATTAATTTTATGTTTATTTATTTATGAATTGATGCGTTATTAAATTGAATTAATGAAGTCCATAATACCAAACATAATATGAACGAAATCATGATGAGATCATGATAACGAGATTCCTATCATGTACAATTATGTTAGTACCTAAATTATCCCTAGTGATAGGATTAATAAGACAGGACATTGTTAATCCGAATAGACTAGCACATGTTATACTCATTGATTTGATTAAACAGTGGATCTCATAAACTGTAAGCATGAGATGTTTAGAGTTAACATGTGGATGCTTACTAAGAGTAGTGAGTACATCAGATGACCTGCTATGAGATTACCATATGGATGATCTATCAAACGTCAGTGATTAATCACATCATAACAATGGTGTAAATATCCTTAGACTTGAGGTACTCAAGGATATCTTGGATATTGATCCTATGCATTGACACCATTACTTGTTGTCTTAAGATGAGGTTGCTTATAGGGTGGTGATTGGGTACAGTTATTAGTATTCAAAGGTAATTGGGTAGCCAATAAAGGATTTACCACTCCTGATAAAAGGAGATGATACCTACGACCTCTTGTCGGGGCCATTACTCAGGAGTCTTAGGCTATAGCAATTATGTGTCATAAAGAGAGTCTTCAATGACACATAGAGTAATGAGATCCCAGGACAAGAACTAACATCACTTGGACTAGATCTAACATAGTCAGTATAGTAGGAGTTGACACATAGCCCATACTTCGAACTAAATGCGGTATAGGATGGTGAAGGGACAAATTGCATGGTAATTGACTATGGAAAGGTTCGTAAGTCAGATAATTAACTATCAAAGAGTTTGAGTGTTAATCCACTTATATTCTGGTAAATTGGCATCATGAAGCCCTTCATGATTTGCGAGGATTAAGAGTTAATTCAGGTGACCAAAATAACCAAAAACCTAAAGGTCACACGCATAAAAGATTGGATGAAAAACAAAGTATGCATAGCTGTCAATTAAGCAAGCCATGATCAACCGGTACCGACCTAATGACAGGTGGTACATAAGTGAGTTCTTCACTTATGTACACACGTTTTTTTGCCATAAAACACATTCAATAGAGTGGCTAAGTTTCCAGAAGAGTTCTGGAAGTTGAGAGGAGTGATCTTGAGATTTATTCATGTAATCTTAAGCAATTGTTGCATGAGATTAATTGCATGAAACTTGGTCTTGATCTAACTCTCACTAGAGGACCTGCTTGAACGCATCTTGTTTGGTGCTACCCTTACACAATGATTTTTCTTCATCTTTGCATGCTTTCTAGAGGCCAAGGAAGGTGTTTAGTGTTTGCTACAACCCAAACAAGGAGAAGATTCAAGAAACTAGGAGTATTTGCAAGGTACATATATCGTAATTTCATGTTCTAATAATCTATTTATATATGCACATAGATTCTAAATTTTCTGGGGATGTCGTGGGATTGGAATTTTGATTCCGACACTTCCAATACCTTGCCATGTATTTGATGCATGAATCCATGGCTCCCTAACATGTATTGTGTAATTGTGTATATTGAATACTTGACTTGTTGGTTTTAGATTTATTGAAGAATTTTGTTGGATAAAATTGAATTGTGTTTGATGAAATTGAATTATGCATAGATAGACAAGCATATTGTGTAATTGTGTATGATGAATGGTTGAATTGTTGATTTTTGACTTATTGGTGAATTGTGATGGATGAAATTGAATTGTGTTAGATGTAATCATACAAAATGAGTTGTATTATATAAGATGGACATGCGTATTGTATAATTGTGTTAGTTTGGACTTTTGAGTTAAACAATACATATTTTGTGATAGTAGTTGATAATGAAATTATGTGTTATTTATTTTGATATATGTCTTTATTTATTTTTACAGATAAATGGAAGGAAGTTCATGTACTCCTGATCATTTAACTGCTTCAGGAAGATATAACGATCTGACTTGGTTTATGTTGCATTGGTCCTTAGTATGAAAACCATACTATTTACTTGTTTTGTAACAAGCATTTGAAAGGTGGAGAAATCACCCAATTAAAGAAGCATTTAGCTCGGGTTAAAGGAGATGTGTAGAAAACTAAATTATGATATGAAGGGGAAAATGAAAATTTTGTTTAAAGAATGTCAACACAAGAAAGATAGAAGGGAGAGATTAAATTATGAAATTGGTAGTAGAAGTTCATTTGCTGGTGTTTATGATAATAGTGGAAATGTTAAAGGTGATAGTGGTAGTGATAGTGTTCCTTCCCAGTAAGAAGTGAATGTTGCATCTGGACCTGATGTTAGGAAAAAAAGGCAAATGTCAAATTTTTTCACCACGAAAAACACCTGGAACTTAGCCTTCAATTCATAGTATGATGTAATAAAGATAAGCAGCTCACAATATAGATATGGCAATGGCTAAACAGTAGTATGATACAGGTGCAACATTCAATGCTTCCCAATCTTATTATTATTAGTCTATGTTGGATGCTATAGCCTCTTACGGTATGGGATACAAAGCTCATTCTATTGTGACTATAGAGGTAAACTTTTAAGTTTCTTAGTTTATGAAATTAACAGTTATTTGGAAGAAAGAAGAATGAATTGACTATTTATGGGTGTTCAATCATGTATGATGGTTGGACAAATAGGAGACATGAGCCTATTATTAATTTGTTGGTTTATTATGCAAATGGTTCAATGTTTTTGACATCTATTGATGCATTTGGCCTTGTTAGGTATACTGATTCTTTATTTGAAATATTCAATGAAGTTGTGAATGAAGTAGGGCTATAAAATATTGTTCATGTTGGGACCCGTTTCCGGAACCCAACTCACGACAAACGAATCATAGCTTAACTAATATTGCTTCATTTTTTTTACACATCATTCAAAATAATTTCAATTTCTAATTTGGAATTTATCAATTACTCAAATCATTTAATCCTTCGTATTCGAC